>OY723390.1:17610124-17636955 GCA_963210295.1 Ophion ellenae | reverse complement strand
TGAATGCTATATCGAATTTACAGTAGTGCGACAAAATAATCAGGACATGTAAAAAAACTAGAACATTTACGAGCTCTGCTGGCAAGAATGGAAATGTCCATTTTCTACTCTAAACTTCCCTTTATGGATATTTTTTTGTATTATCACAATATTGTCTGAATTTTACCTGGTCAAGGGTGATAGCATGCCTCCACATGGAAAAGTCTACTAAGCGTACACGACACGAGTGAAAAGAGGGTTGTCGGTCCTTCGAGATAAATTTAAAGTACACGGAAGAGGCAATCGAGGCCTGGTATTCCAATTAAAATGTGGGAAGAGAGCAGGTCTCGTTGAGGCCTCTAACGAATTCTATAATCTTCGTTCCGCGCTCGTTCGATATCTTGGGTGGGTCATCAGGTGTGCGGAACCCGCGCGTTCCGTATGAAGTCAACTTTCTTTCCGAACTCCTTAGAGACTCTTATCCCCGGATACGGTATAACCAGGGAGGAGACTTCGTCTTCATCTGCGAGACCAAGAAAAAAAAGAAGGCCAAGAAATATCTCGGGGAGGTTATCCCGGTCGAGAGCTTCGCGTTCCTCGGGTAAGCCCAATTGCCCGGCGTCGAGATCAGTGAAGCGTTAGCTTCTGAGGGGCTGTACCTTAAGGTACACTCGCGTATATCGCCCGTGTGTGTATGTGTGTGAGGGGCAAAGCCAACGCTGCTGCCGTACCTGGAATCCCATCATCATCGCCATGGTCATCGTTTGGGTTACCGAGAAATCCCTGTAGGATTTAATTAGACCTTGCGCGAGGTCATATCGATTTCTTCGTTCGCAAATTCTTCTTCGCTGTACGAGAGAGCGAGCATATGGCTCGAAGAGACGAGAGAGCCTGAAACAAGCCGAGGAACACGAAGAAGATCAAGAAGAAATGGACGGTGAAGAAGACAGAGGATAAAAAGAGGATTAACAAGTCAGAGAGATATTCGGCTGGTGAAGATATGTCTCTTATTTTATTTCCTTCGCTATTCATGTTTTTTTTGCTGCATTTCTTCCTTGTCTTATTTTTCATGCATACTTCGCGTCAAGGTTTTCTGCTCGGTGACACTTTGCCGTGATTCTCCTCGTCGTCTGGCCATTCTACTTCGGTGACAGTCGAGATATTTCTTTAAGTAAGCTCCTTCTCTTCATCCCTTGTCTGCATTATTCTCAAGTTTTCGACGTTCCTTTTCTCTCGCGTATACTTTGTTCCATTGAAAAGATCCATTAACAGTCGACTCGTACTTTCCATTAACGTCAAAAGTAAACACCTGGATTATTAATCCTCCGAGAATCCCTTGGGTGGCAGTCCCGAAATAGTGTGTACTCCTTTTGAAAAATTGTTTGCACATTTCCTGAATTGCGAAAGAATGAGCGGAAATCAAAACTTTCGAAAGTCCCGCGCAACTTCTTCGCTTGTTGATTATCGTCGAAGCTTCACCGTTACAGGTAAAATGTCACGTGTAAAGTGGCAATCGCGATGACTCGCTATAGTGTGAGAAATATAAAGGAGAAGAGCATAAAAGACATTTGGGAAAGGATGGAAACGAATACGCCAAAAAAGATGTTGGCAAAGTGGTCTTCTATTTTCATCCCTCCTTTTCATTATTCCCGTATCAGTTTCCCCTTCGTCGTCTTTTTCCATCTTTCTTTCTCTCCGCTATTTCTTTTCTACCCCACCGTGATTTGGCCCGTCGTCTATGGTTATCATGATAGCTGAACGACGGTGACTATCACACACGATGGAGAAGATAAGAGGCGGAGAATGAAGCGGAGGAAGAAAGCAGAAGATGAGAGGGATTAGAATAAGGCGGAAGATAAAGAAGATGAGGAAGGAAAAGATCGGAAAGGCGTGAAGAGGAACGAGCTCAGAGGGAGAGAGAGAGATCTTCGAAGACTTATTCTCCGTACATCAGTCTTTCTCTTCTTCTTCCTCTTTTTCTCGTACACTTCAGTTCAAGCAGCTTTGTATTGTATCGTCATTCCTCTCATCTTCTACGTCATTGAATTCGCGTGTGTTCGCGTACAGATGCCGAGGGTACGACAATGGTGTATAACGAATGCGAGTGAATGATGTTAAGTATCGCGACGTGTGAACCGAATTTATACAGATGCACGTACGTAAAAAATAGATGATCGTCTTTCTTGCTCCAAGATGCGGCCTTCGGAAAGGAGAGTGCCACAAATTTTACACGGAAATAAAGAAATAGTACAAAATACAGGGACTACACAGTTCGCATTGGACTTGAGCGATTGCACAGCGATATTTACTGAAACACAGTGCTCAAAATACAGTGTGCTCAAAGTAAATTATTAGTTCCTATACTGTCCTCTTTGGACTCGAACTGATCTACTGCATCTTTTACTGGAACACACGGTCCAAAATACAGTGTAGTCAAAAGTAAATTTTGACAGTTCAACACTGTAATATAAATTTAACAAAACTTGTAATTCGACAGTTGGTTAATCTGTATTATGTATAATGAATGCGCCAGTTATATCGACAGAGTTTATGTAGACACACAAAAAAAAGTTTATCCATAAAAGAAGTTTGAAAAAAATGTGTAGAAAATATTAAAAAATCAGTCACATACACAAGAACGTACCTTTTTGTAAATAATTCTCTCTTTTTTATAATTTCTTGCATTATGTCGCAAAAATGTCAACGTTCACGTCCTATCGACCATGCACTACTAACTGGCAATCCTTTGTGTCCTGGCCGCGTGCCTCACCCCAGGCGCGAGACAAGTCCTAATTAGACAAGAACGTATCTTTAAAAAAACAATTCTCTTTCTTTATAATTTCTTGAATTCTGACGCACAAATTTCGATGTCCGCGTCCCATCAACCACGCACTACTAACGGGCAATCCTTTGTGTTCTGGCCTCGTGCCTTATCTCGTGCCTCATTTGCGTACACTATAAAAAACAGTGATCGCATGTGAATTTTACAGTTGAATATTTTTACTGAAATCACTGATGTATTCACAATATCAAACTGCAAATAAACCAGTGTAACTGTAAAAATCTCAGAGTGCACAGATTACGTCACGAACTGTCGAAAGGAGAGTAAAACTACCGTGTCACACTGTACAATTTAATTAAGGGGTTACCCCCACTTGCGATTTTGAAAAAGTCGATTTTTTTATTGCATTTTTTTGAAGTATAAGTATCTGAGAATATGTCCTGAAAATTTCAAGTCGATCCGAACAAAATTGACTGAGATATGAGCGTTGAAAGACAAGAATCCGCGTTGAAAGAGCATTGAAAGAGAAACTTTAAACGCGTTTTTCTCAAAATAGCATTTCTGAAGTCGGTGACCAAGATTACTCGAACACTAATGAACCGATCTTCTTGAAATTTTGGAGGCTTATTTAATACATAAAAATGTAGTCTTTAATCGTTCGATTTTTTTTTCGAAAAAAATGGCCGTTTTATAGCTAAAAAACGGCCGTTTTTTTTCGTTAAAATCGAACCATTAACTTTGACTATCCGCCATTTTGTGAAAAATGAATATTTTTTAAAATCCTTCGATTAAAGACTAGTTTATACTTATATTTAACTAAATCCATCCGCATTTTTTTCTTCAGATGATCCACTTCGCCGCAATGTTGGTCACCGCAAACCGTATATATAAAAACATTATCTCATTGACGGCCATTTGCCACTAAACAATGTAATATTTTTCAATAAAAAAATTACTGAAAGTTCTTCAAGATGTGTTCTTTAAGATGGTATATTGATCGATTAAAAAAGTTTCGTAGTTTTCTTTAAAAAAATTCATGAAAAAGGCCTTTTTTTTGCGCTACAAGTGGGGGTAACGGGTTAATCACTCTGTACTCAATACATTGTACACTGTAACCCTTGCAGCTTGCGTACAGTATAAAAATCAGAGATCTCATGTAAATTTTACAGTTGAAGATTTTTACTGAAAACACTGATGTATTTACAATACCGAACTGTAAATAAGCCAGTGTAACTGTAAAAATCTCAGTGTGTACAGGAAAATTCGTCATTTTTGAAAGACAGGATTTACATTACCCTGTTTTACTGTGAAATGAAATATGGCACCCTGTTTTTTATACGGTTTATACTGTTATTTTCGCTGTTTCTTTTTTTCCGTGCAGACAGTTTGAGACTGAAATCGCAATTACTTGAGAATTTAGACTATTCACAGCGGAGTCTTTTTGACCTCGCCCGTCCTGAGCTTAAACATTTTTTTTTCGCCCAGGACAAAAGAAAAATTGGTTCTGTACTTACGCGAAATAATTTGTACGCAACCGTACATGGCGAGGAGCTATGATCACTGTTATATATCCAAGTCCATGTCGGGAGAAACCTTGCCTCAACGGACACAAGGTTAAGTGCACGCATGTGTGTGTGTGTGCCAATGCGTGAAGATGTAATTGCAAACTCCTTGGCATTTTTATCGTCACCATTGCCACTTTAGAAGTACACACGTATAGCTCATACGCAGGCACTTCTGCCAGCCGGGGATAGCGAGAGTGAGTGGCGAAGGGGATAGATTATTCGAACGAAAACGAACACGAAACACTTCTCATCTTATTGTTGTCTGGTGTTCTCACCTTTATGACGAAAAAAACGAGCCGTTAAGGTGGCATGCTCGCCCCCCCTCTCCCCCCCTGAGAAGGGCAAGAGAGGAGCGCCGCTGCTCGAAGAAAAGAGTACATAGGCAGCGTTCGCGCACACAAGATCCGGGGGAGCAGACTCGCAAGGGCGTCTCGAGAATTCCAAATCGAAATGGACAAAGGGATGTATGCGTGTGTATATGCGCGGAGGGCTTACCTGAGATGTGCGAGCGTCGCGAGAGGTTTTGCACCCAGTAAAGAGTACTTAACATTACTCACATATATATGCATATAGACATATACACCTATATATACGTATTCGTTCATACATACATGTACATATATGCACGGGGATAAGAAGCAAAATGACCATTGGTTCGGGCCGAGCTGTTGAAAACAATCTCGATTCCATCAACGAGAAACGACGTCAGCTCGTTACTCTCCCTTCACTCCACCCCTCTCCGCAGTTTGCAAATTAGTTTCTTTGTGAAACTTCCTTGAACTCAGAACTAAAGTTCGTAACGCGTGTACTGAAAATGGCAAAATCGCGTGTAAGTTCCGAAGATCATTTCATGGAAAACTCGGCGAATGATTTAATAAATACATGGATTTTTATTAAGATTGACATTTTTACAAATTCGAAGGAATTCAAATAAATCGTTGACATTTTTTTATATAAAACCGTCAGTTATTATGGATGTGCAGTTGGTGTGCAGCTTCCGCGATGTCCCTCGTTAAGTTACGTTGATCCGGATTAATACTTGGATGGATGACCGCTTTGCCACGGACTGACTTGGGCGCTGTGCACCGTTTTTGCTGAGCTTCCGACAGCAATACAACTGAGAGCCGGTAAGATAGGGCCACCCGTTTTGGCACGGTTTTCCAGTTTCTTCATGCAAATGTGATACAGCTACTGTGTAGACCACTCTGAGGGGCTTATTAGAAATAGTCAATAAGTGCGGGGTGAAACTTAAAGGTATAATATAGCAATAGCCCTTGAGGGGGGAGATACCTTCAGGCCAGGAAAATATATGCTGATTTCCGTCATTTTTGTTTTGCAAAGGAAATATTTCTTCGCCATTTTTTAAACTTAGGGTAGGTTTTATTACTAATTCTGGCTGTTACATGGTATGTTTTTTATTAATCCGTAAAAATGGCGGTGGTAAGGCACAATCTTTTAAGCTGCATTTTAAAAACTGACGTGACGTATGGCTAAAGAATCAATCGACGGATTCCGATGAAAATTTGTACGAATCTGTCTAACCGTATTGTATAAACCATAATGCTAAATGTTTTTGAAAAGTACTTTAAAAATGTATTTTTTGATTGCAAAATGTAGCCATGTTTTTCGGAAAATTCAACCTTTTTGTTTCAAAGCGATCCATTTAATTGATTTTCAAATTTTCTCACTTTTTCTTGGTTCGTATTCTGCGTATGAGTGTTAATGAAAGAAAAATCTTCGTTGCTTTTTTTCGGTTTAGTCCCGCCGACGCTACTGTTACGCCGCGCCGTCTGACAACATACGCCGCAATCCGTTTAGAAAACCGTGCCATGACCCCACCATTTTTTAAGATTAATGAAAAAATACCATGTAAGGGCCAAAAGTAGTAACCAAACATACCCTAAGTTTAAAAAATGGTGAAGGTATCTTTCCTTTGAAAAAAAAAATCATGGAATTCAGCATTTTTTGCTTGGCTAAAGGTATCTCACCCTTTAAGGGAGTATTGTTGCCTAGAGCGCTATTTTGGACGCGTTTTTTAGTATGGAATAACCTTTAAACATTCCAACGTGAATTTTTTTACAAATGTTTATCGACCCTTCCAAAATATGTACAAATAAAAATATTGTGTTGTCATGTACCTAGTTTTATACATTTGTTTACAACGGTGCGCGGAAAACGCCCCCAATTGGTAACCTGTGTTGCGGACGTTATATGGGTCTGAAAAAAACAAACATTTTCTTAGTCTGTATGAGTGTTGTGATGTTTGGTACAAGAATCAACAAACAAACAAAAATCGCAAAATGGCGGCATGCTAAACTTTGATTATCAATTTTTCGTATTTTTCCGATTATACTACGAGTTATATATATATATATATATATATATATATATATATATATATATATATATATATATATATATATATCGACCCAATTCTGCTACCAAAGTTGAAATACAGTCTACTGAAGGTATATGCTAAATCTAAGCGCAATCAGCCAATTGGTAATGGAGATGTCGTGGTTGCCCAGTTGAAAAGCATAGTCTCGAGAAAAACGCGTTTAAAATTGCTGCGTCTCAACCGCGCTCTACGAGCGTAGGTACTTCTCATAATTTCTATAACTCGGCCAATTTTATGAGTACCTATCATTAAATGGTTTTTACAGACGTATTCAGGAAGGCCTGTTGAATAATTAAATAAGATAAAAAAACGATTTTTTCATATTTTTACACAACAATACTGAAATTTTATAGAAATAAATGCCTTCTCCACATACACATCAAAGTAGTTGCATTCGATTGAAATTCGTTTCTTTGGCCCCTTTTAATCTTCTCGGATTAACGTTTACTGAGACCGTTTTCAAACCTATTTTTTTAATTCTTCGAGTTTCATTGCAGAACCACGTCTCAAAGTTCAAATTGCACGAAGTGAATTTATAACAACAATATATATATATATACGAGAATCAGTTAATGTACTCTGGAATGCCTTACACATAGATCCCTATATGCACCGCGCCACACATCTGCATAGGATTATGGAAACGTCATTATACGACGGGACGCGACGATTCTCCTCGGAGCTTCCTATACTTGGTACATGCGCGAGCGCATTTTCCGGTCACTTATTTATGCTTCTCTCTCTCTCGCTCTCGCTGTTTCAGAATGCTCAATTATTGCGAATGATGAGTTAATATTCGCACGACATTTTCTTGCGGTCTTCGATCCCACTTACACTCCACGTCCCACCTACCGCAGCATAAAAATATATGTTTATTCCATCACAATCGCAAATTAGCATTTTCCGTTGTTCGTGACAAACAATGTGCCGCGCAAATTGATACGTTTGATAAATTCGTTGGTAACGTGACTCTCCATCAAATGGGTTCATTCCCGCTTTTTGATCATATCAATATTGGAACTATTTTTATCTGAACTTTTCTATTCGGAAATTTTCATCGTATGCATAAATCTCAAATTGGCACTCCCACCAGCTACACTTGTACTTTACTGAAAACTTCATGAGCTTCTTTTCTACTTATGAATGCATTACCGGTGCGTCTATCCATCCCATGTTTCGTATATTTGTAAAACCCTTCTGACAGATTCAATAGTACACCAATTTCCACGTCTTTTATCAACGAAAAGAATCGAATGTGTGGAAATCAATTTTACCCAAGTATAGGCACTTGACGATGTATAGGAGTCTTGTAGAGATCCTAGCATGACGATAAAAATTCGAATTATTACGTCATTTGGTCTAAGCCTGTATGTAAAGTTTGCGGGATTGATCCAATAACCCGTTGAACAATTATAATACTTTCAATTTGTAATAGTTTTCGTGCGCTTGTCAGTTTTTTAGAGGCCGGGTTGAAATTCCGAACTTTATGACCAGAACGCTCAAAACTCTGACAGAATACTACCCCGAAAGATAAAAACTCCGAAAGAATTTTAAACGAAAGACCAAAACTCCGAAAATCTGAACACCGTCAAAATAGTTCGGCTATGGAAGTTTTAAAATTTTCAATAAATCAACGAATTATTTCAATAATTTTTTTTATTAAGAAGTCATTTTACGTCAATTTTGAAATTTGTATAGACAATGTTATACATTCTACATCATTTACAGTCAACTGTGTAGACTTTCGCTGGCACGATCTTGACGAACCTTGTAATTTCGGAGCAATAAAATTAGGAATTTTAAACCGTCGGCGCAATCAAAGTTCGAAATTTCAACCCGGACCCCATGTCAAGATCATGCCAGCTAAAGTCTACACAGTTGACTGTAAATCATGTAGAACGTATAACATTGTCTAGACAACTTAAAAAATTGTCGCAAAATCACTTCTTAATAAAAAAAAACATTATTCAAATAATTCGTCGATTTATTGGAAATTTTTAAACTTTTAAAACTTCCATAGCCGAATTGTTTTGACGATGATCAGATTTTCGGAGTTTTGGTCTTTCGTGTAAAATTCTTTCGGGGTTTCGATCTTTCGGAGTTTTGAGCGTTCTGATCATTCAAAGTTCGGAATTTCAACCCGGCCCCATCTTGAATTTCGAAACATTAAAATTTGGAATTTAAAGCTCTCGGAGCATACAAAGTTCGGAATTTCAAGCCGGCCCCGCTTTTTATAGTATCGTAAAGCTGGAAACAGTACAGTAGCTCTAAAATTGCGACAGTCATGAGGCACGCAATTATCCGTTCTTAAAAGGTTTCCCTTAATGAAGATAGCTTCGCCAAAATAAAACAAAGTTTATCATAATAAAGTTAGCAGTTTAAAGTAACAAATTCACATTGAAACATTATTTAAAAAATAACCACTTTTGAGTGAAAATTTGAGGCTTGGGTACGATTGATTTTACTTTACATCCAGAATGCATTTGAGAGTTTCAGTTTCGGTAACATTTACCTGAGATTGAACGTCCCATACATCATTAAGGTTTTATGGATATACGCGGTTTCGTCGGTACATCTAAAGAAGCCGTGAAAGAAGTGATGCATATGTTGCCGATTTGTTTGAAATACAATATATACTCAATCTTTTGATGGCATTTGAAAAAAACATTGACGGAGATATTGGAAAATCGCAGAGTGAGTAAATCGTTTTTCTTGACGCACGCGTCGATGGTGATAGTCTTCGACGTCGAGCTGGCCGATAAAGTTCCGAATAGCTGTTACCTCCGATTTGGCTGAAATTTGGCACAGATGTTCCATTTAATATATAAAGACAACGGCTAAAGGGATTTTTGGGGCTTTCCAATAGTTCACGAGAAATCGTATTTCAAAGTTTATTTTTTAGCCCGCACGGGTATATCTATATCGCTCGCTACGGCCGATCGATATCCCCACTCCTTCGACTTCACTGGTGGCTAGCGTGCCGCGCTTACCCCTGCAAGTATATCTGTACTGCAGAGGTAACCCAAACAAACAAACGAAAACACACAGACAAAAACAAACAAACCCAAACAAAAAAAAAACAAAAAAATACCCAAACAAATTCGGTATATCGTAAACCATTGGAATGCGCCAAAAATCCCTTTGGGCGATGACTTTATATATAAAATGAAATATCTGTACAAAATTTCAGCCAAATCGGAGGTAACAGCTATTCAAAGTACAGCCAAATTATTTTTTAAAAAGTATGTCAAAATGGGAGTGCTTGCACTGTTTGACTCAATTTTCTACTAATAAATTATTCAGTTGAAAAATTTGGGTAACCAATGTTTTTACTTTTCCGTGGTTTACTCTATAAGTATTAATAAATAGTATATTAATGCTGTACAACATTGAAAACCATCGGAAACTCGATTCGCGAGTTTGAACTGTCACGAGATCCAAAAAAGCGGTTCGCGGGAAAATGTCTTTGAGTTTAGCGATAGGAATCGCATTTTGGTATCCGGTATAAATATCATGTAACCTTTTTTAATAGCAACCTATGCCATATGTGGAGCCTTTCCTCGGCATCTAAATCGTCTCAAAAATGCAGAAATGCAGAAAATCGGCAGCTTTTGCAAAGAACGTCTGCGACGGAAAGCCATCCTCTTCATGCTTTCTAGTGTTGACCAATATTAACTGTTTTCGACGTAAAGCAAGACTTGACAAAAAAGTTCTGCACCTACGAAAAATCGTTTCGAACGGAAGGACGATTAAATTTAATTGTACTAGGAAAACCGTATGTAAGTTTATTATTAGAGAAACATCGCGATGTGACGTACAATCTGCCTACGCGAAAAAGTGGCAGGATATCTTGTGATTTCGCACTGATGTGGTCTTCTCCAGTTTCCTAGCCGTGGGTCCTTCCACAAGAACGGTATACAGACGCTAACACGTAAATGTACATGCCTGTACCTACTAGATTTCCTGGTTCACCCACGCGAACCAGATCGGATTGCCCCGCGCACCCGGTCATCGTACAACGCGTTTGAAGCCTCTGCTCTCAAATATGTACATATATATATATATATATATATATATATATATATATATATATATATATATATATATATATATATATATATATATATATATATATTCGCGCTGGATATCCTGGTTCTCTATTTCTCCAACTACGACGACAGGAATAGATCCTGATTTCTTGATGCTGTCCCTCTCTCTCTCTATGTTTTTCTTTCTTGCAACCAGGAAGAGTTCCTCGTCGGAGCAATATTGCGACAGCATCACTTTGTGTACCAGTAAAATCTGTACGGGACCTTTATCAAACATTAATTTATTGCTGCACAATTTTATTGCCACGTGACTCGGGCTTAGGCTGTAAAGTATTCAAGTAGAGGTAAAAAAATGAAGAAAGGCTCTTGGCTGTGGACATCCGACTGGAGGAATCGGATGTGGGTATTATATTTTATGCTTTATTAGTGGAAGCAAGTGCGTCCGAGTGGTTCTCTCATCTTACCTTTCAAATGTACCCTACATTTTTGAATATACATATATCGCTAACACTTGCCCCTTCCCCGTGGTCGCCGTGCCACTCCGTAGATACCACCGTGCGAAGTCTCTCAACGATACGTTGTTTTTGAAGAATTAAGTGTAACTACATGTTACAGTTGGCCCTGTCCTAAGGTTGACGAAGAATGGGACGTTTGGAGCCGACATCGCATAGTATATCGTTTAATCGAAATTTAATATTTCCACAGTTGTAAAACAAATTTACGTATATAAACGAACTTTTTCGTCTCGACAAGTGTTGTCAACAAGTGAGGCCATCATCACACTAACTCAGCTTTCACAATAAAGGCTTAGAACGTCCTCCAGCTATCATAATTTAAGAATTTTCATTATTGTTTTTATAAACAAAAACTATTGTTACCACTGTTTTCAAATGTTCCTTTGTAGGACCTGTTCGGGCGTGTACGATTTCATCTCTTTCACTTTTAACCTACACTTGTCGCTTTACTATTCTTAGTTCCTGAAAGACCCCCGCCGAAGTGTTGCCCACAGCCACGCTTTGTTAATAATGCACTGCTGGATCGCATTTGTATGAGAGCACGGGGAAACCGGTTAACCGTTTTAAGATTTATTTTAACCGTATGCTCGTATCTTTTAAGGTGCCTACAGTTCGAGACTTAATTCAGGCGATACTGCACATATAACGGTGGATTGTAGGACTAAATATTCTTACATGTGGGTATTATACGTACAGGTTACATGCCTGAAATGTAGTGCCCGCAGTACTAATAAATATACTAGTGGACTCGGCAATGTCTACGGCACTTCAAATTTTTTATTTAGTAGTCAACTGGTCTCCTTACTCAAACCCCTTTCAATTTAACCCCCTAAACCTGATATCCCCTCATCGGGGCCTAGTTGGACAGTATCATGGCGATTTCTATTAAAACAGTCGCGCTCGAGACGTGTCAATTTTTTGTATGGGATACGGAATGAACATGTACGTGATCTTCTACAACTTCATTGCACATAAATCGTTCACCGTTGACATAGACAAGTATCAAAATGACGAAACCCCCGAAGCTATGTGAAACCAAAACCGAAACGATGTCCACATTTCCACCGACTCGTCGATATATTTGCTACGAAGTATGCCGGAATCCCATCCATCCATCCTGTATCGACGTCTGATGCGTGCGAAACGTCATCGGAGCAGGTGGTCTTTTATGTTCCGCGCCTCAGGAGCTTGCAGGATCGCCTACTCCTCTTGCGATCAATCGACGAGAACAGTTTTCTTCTTGCTGCAAGTCTTCGAGGATGGTGTATAGAAACCTACAGGCGGTGTAGGTGAGAGAAAAGGATAACCGCTAATGGATGACAGACACGTCGGGAGAGGAAAAGAAGCTTCCAAGTTATTTCTCGATGCGCTTGAGCTGCTTATCTTCCTCAAGCCCCTCTTTATATTCGAAGATCTCACGCAAAATCGCGACGACGATCAAGGGATTACGCCTCCAGAAAGCCATATTTCTTCAAGCTTCTCTACTGTACACTATATAAACCTAATGATTAATTTCGTCATATCGTTGTCGAATTGAATACGTTGTCGATACAATGCGAAAAACGGTCCCGGTCTGCTTCTGTTGGGAGTTTTCTCACGATTTTTTAAATCCCTTCTAATTGTTTGAGAATCTTTTTTTGCATTATTTTTATGAGAGACATGCACATAGGTTCGAACGTGCAGGTTTGTTTTACTTCATCCATCAATATTACTTTCTGTCACCGTCGGTACGTCCGGAACGGTTTTAGACTACTCGATACTAAAAAGTAAATAGGCAATAACGAAAAAACTGGTATAATTTATAATCATCCTGCGCACCAGATGTCGCACCATTGACAAGGCCCGTTGCGTTGTACCGACAAGAGCGAGCGAGAGAGAAAAGCATGCGAAAGCCTTCTGCTCTGTGCTTTTTGTCAAACATGGTCAGTCGCCTGTACTGTATTTACGTTTAATATGCAAGCGAAGCGGTCTACCACACCTCTTTTCGTGTCTCGTACTATGCGGATTTGCGTCCTTCTCGTTTTTGGTGTTCTTTCGTATTCACATACACATATATATATTCTCTTTCTCTTTCTCTGTACCTATAAATGGAAGTTGGTTTTCTGTCTGTCCCGGATAAACTTCCGAACCAATGGTCCGATTTTGGTGCCGTTTTCACCAGTGTGTGGCGTATTTTCCGGTGTACGTTTTTAGCTACGTACCAGCACGGTAGGTTATCAGGCGGCTGAGCAGTCAACAAAAATGTCGAACAAAAATGGCAGTCTTGCTGAAAACAAATTTTGACAGGGTAAACATCTGCGAGAGAAACGTCGACTGTACTGTTTCTGTTATCGTGATCAGATGACGTTACTTACGAACTTCAATATCGAGCAGGGACCAAATTGTTAGACTCGCTGAAATAAAATTTGTACAGCGAATACATCCGCGAGCGAGCGCGCACCACCAGGCGCTCCACTCGACACATCGAGTGCATTGTTTCTGTTTTCGTTCTCTGCGCTGTAAAAACAAGCGCGTTGTTTTAACACGTTTTGCGTGTGTAATCTTGTCGCTTTTTTCAACACGTTAACACGTGTGTTGATGTTGTAACGACACATTCTACGCGTGTTCTTTCAACAAGCTTCAAGCGTGTTTTAGCAAGTTCAAAGCGTGTTGTTTCGATACATTTTAGGCGTGTAAACGCTTGTCGCCAATTTAAAAAATCAACACACTTTTTTATGTGTACTTGTAGACGCTTGGGAATAATATACAAGACGTCACGTAGGCATACGTTCGAAAATTTGAACAAAGGTTTCTCCGTTACTGGTGGTTTATTCCGATGGTGCACTACCATACTTGATGATTTCCAGTCGTCCTGAAATCAATTCCTGCGAATAAATTTTATTGTCAATACCTGGTCTCGAACCTACCTAACCTAGTTACTTCTATACCTAAAGTACGTACGATAACCATTGTGATATCGGCTGCTTGCGGTTTTTTCATCGAGAAACGGAATTCATGGTTACATTGAACGAGAAGAGTAATGAAGACATTTCACATTTTATGAACGTGTATGTGTGCGTGTGTGTGTGTGTGCACGCGCAAACACACATAAAATGTGAAATGTCGTTATCACTCTCCTGTAAATGTATACGTGTGTGTGTGTGTGTGTGTGTGTGTGCGTGTGTGTGTGTGTGTGTGTGTGTACGCACGTGCGCGTGTGTGTGAGTGTGTAGGTGTGTGGGTGAGTCGGCGTATCATCTGCATTATTGAATACATACAAAAATTATGTTTTTGAATTACAGTATTCATTTTTCTTTTACCTTATCAACGTAAAAATCGACCTTTCATGTTCCATGATGTAAAACTTAAACACCTTTAAGGCGGAATATACATTTAGGACGATACAAAAATCTATTTCTTTTTTTTTCTTTAAACGATAAATCTATATATGTAGAATACTTTCCAGAAGTTTCAAAACGAAATTCGAAAAATTTTAAACGTCGCAGCCCGTCAACGCTGTGTCTCACCGCTCGGACTCGGAGCGGGCGTAAACTTCAAACACCTTTTTCCCATAACTGCATTTTCGAATTTGGCGTGCAGGATTACTTTAGAACTATAAAGCCGATTGAGTTGAAACTTGGTAGAAATATTCACAATTATTTTTCTACTTGACGAGAATTGTTTTTCACAAATTATTTTAAAAACTACTTGTTCAACGCAAATATTACAGAAACTTTGCGTGAAGTGTTGATTTTTTTTGCAGACGCGTGCCATTCTCTTAAATTTGAATTTTCTTCATTTTAATTACTGTCAAATAGAAACTATACATGTTCTAACTGAAAAAAAATTGATTTTTTTTTGCAAATCAAAGTCTACGGAAGCTATGGACTGCACGCCGATCCGTCTGTTAGGGCGGAGTGGAAAACGGTCACTTTTGGCGGATCGTACCGTAATAGCGCGGGAAAGTTGCGTTTTGGCATCACTAAAAAGTGCAATGTACAAAGGAAAAAATGTACAATAAATATCTTCTGTTCAAGCGAACGCCTTAAAGTTTTGAATTTTTTAACGTTGGTTTTAAATAGTGAAAAACCCAAAAGACCAAGATTCAACGCCTTGCGTTTATTCGAAGCGAGAAGAATGTGGCTTCCATTTGACATTTTTAAATTGAAAATATCTTGATTGGTTTCAGAGATATAAGTGTTAGTAGAACAAGTTTTACCTGGAAAAAAAAATTAAAAATGACTAAAAATTAAATTAAGAAGAATGAATCGCCGAAATGACCAGTTAGCACTAGACATAATTAATGAAAATTCGACGAAGAATCTTGCTTTTATTTAGTTTTTCGGCATTCAAATATCTCGATATTTCCTGAAATGGGAGTGTCTTAAAAGAAGTTTGCCGGAAAAAATTGTAAATATATGCATAACAAACATACTAAAATTATTAAATGAATTATTAGTATTTCTTATGAACTCCAACATATCGGCGAAGGGTAGAAAACATAAAGCTGGAGTATATTTTTTCCGTTTCGGTACATTTCCGTGGCGCTATCTATACTATGAAACGAAATGTTGTTCCGGCAACACGACTTATCGAGTACCCGATGTGAGATGAGTACTCGAAAAACTCGGGTACTCGATGAAGTTCGAGTATACCCGTCCGATCACGGGTACCCGATCGGATCATAGTCTAATTACCCGACCCGACCAGACCCGACCAATTCTGCTACCCGCACACTCCTAATACTTAAATATACTATTAAAGAATACTTACAGTTTGATTGATGGAGAATAATTATTCCTTAGTTTAACAATCGCCCGAAATTGGTTAATTTTCCCGTTCGAACGTAAATCCCGCCTTAATGGCCTAATAAAAACATGAAGGAAAAATATTGAATAACACTGGGAGATATTGAGTATCCCACGCGAAGTAGCTTCCCATGACAGTCGACGATGTCCCCCGACAGTGCGCAACATCTTTTCCGATTCATCTGTCAGCTCTAGCAATAGCATGGGATTTCGTATGGTCCCTGGTCCAGTCGACGTGGATCGTGATATGTGGGACATTTTGAGTTTTTTTATGCTGTCCTTTTTTCGCATCCGTACTCGTTGCTGGTTGTTCCACATCCTGAAAAAGTATGATAAATTATTCAAGAAGTATAAAAACATTTGGCTGTTTGTACTTTGATATAGTGAATCGAGAAATTCGTTGGGAAGAAAATCGCTGTTCGAACTGATCAGGAAATCTCTAAAGCACTGAACAAAAAGTTTTCTGCACAGCAATTAGAAAATGCAGCGAGGAGAATATTTATACCGAAGAGAAAATTGCGATTTGCAGTGAACAGAACATTTTCCCCGAACAAGGAATCTTCTAAACAGAACAGTATGCTCCTCGAGCAGATCCCTGAACCGGAATCTCTGGACAGAAAATTTTTTCGGCACCGGACAGGAAAATGAGTTTGCATAGAATGAAAAATTTCCTTTGCCTCAAACAAGAAATTTCCTCCACTTCGGACAGAGCATTTTCTTCGCGCTAGATGGAAAAAGTGGTCCACACAGAATAAAGAATTTTCTTTGCCCCGAACAAGAAATTTCCCTCACTCCAAACAATTTTTTTTGCCCTCTACAGAAAAATTGGTCGGAACAGGAAAAAAAATTCTTTGCCCGAAACAAGAAATTTCCTCCACTTTGGACAGAAATTTTTCTTCGCACTAGATAGAAAAAGTGGCCCGCACGGAATAAAAAATTTCGGTTGCCAGGCACGAGGAATTTCTTTCACTCCGGACAGACAATTTTCTTTGCTCTGGACAGAAAAATTGGTTCGCACAAAATAAAGAATTTCCTTTGCCCCGAACAAGAAATTTCCTCCACTCCGCACAGAAATTTTCTTCGCACTGAACAGAAAACGTGGTGCGCAAGAATTAAATTTGCCCCTTGCCCCTAAGAAGGATTTCTTCGCAGTGACCCATTACCAAAAAAATTATTTTATACATACGTCAATAAACTGAGTGTTGCACTTACCATAGTTTCACAGAGCATATTAATTTCGTCATTCATGTAGGTCTGCTCGACGAGCAAAAACTTATGTGTTTCGCTTTTAAAATAACACAAATCGTAATTAAAAAACTCTTTCGCACGTCCGTCCATAATGCAGCGAGGTTATGAAGTCGCCATATTGTCGTATCAACTCACTGGACGCGTGTTGTTCGTGGTACACGCGTACAAGTGAGTCGTTTCACGACGCTTTGTGTCGTTCGAGTCGCGTGTACCAACGCTAAGTGTGTTGTTCGGGAGAAAATGGGTTGGCTCGACACGCTTCATGTGTGTGACATTAAGCGTGGTCTCCGCCAATCCATCAAAAACGTGTTATTACTAAGAATAGTATAGAGCGTATTGTTCCAACACGGTAAAATAAGTAAAACACCTTGTTTCAACGCATTAACCAGGTCCAACACACGTTGTAGACGTGTTGTGTGTTGCTTCAACACACCCACAACACGCTTATTTTTTAAAGCGTAACTTAGGTACTCGAATATCACAAAGATTAATATAACGTTTTCATAATGCCGCAAAGGAAATCCGCACTTGGTTGCAACAGCGGGGGTGCGAGAAAGAATTGCATAGCGAGAAATAGTGAAAATCGTACGCTGCCGAGCGGAGCCGGGTACGACAGCTAGTTCGTATATATGTGCATACGGTTTCCCATTTTAAGAAACGTATTAAAATAAATTGAAAATATAAGGACGTACGAAAAGGTATTTCCAACAAAACTTTTGTGGTTTTGAGGGGGACATCCGATGGTAATACAAAATTCTTTCGCATTCACGTGCATACATACATATCCGTAGAAATACACACACACACAACGTTCCACGCACAACGTTCCAAGTGAAGGAAAGGAGGAGAAGTGGAGAGAAAAGCTGTATATGCTCGGTAACCAAATCACTAGCCTCCTGGATTTCATCAAGGGCAAGTCGAACGTCCACGGTGAAATCCGAAAGCTCGCCAGCTCCATGAGCACTTCGTACAAACGGGTGCTCAGGTTGGAGGAAGAGGCAGACAAGACGGTGGCGGGCAAAGCACCGGCATCAACGAACGCTGCCTCGACACAGACAACACTGAAAACCTTCGCCTCTGTGGTGACCACGCCAAAAACCGGCCAACGTCCGGAAAATGCGGAGAAGAAGAAGCGCACTCCGCCCCCGACAGAAGTCCGCAAGCCCAAGAGGAAGAAGAAAGTACGAGAGGAACCACCTCCGGAACCTCCCAAAGACAACGGGAACGTGAACAAGAAGGCTGCCAGTGCTGACTGGAAGCAAGTGCAACGGAAACCGCGAAGGAAGCAGCGCAAGGAGCCTGCACTCCCCAATGCACTGATCATCAAGCGGAAAGGAGATCTCAGCTATGCTGAGATGCTCTCTAAGATGACGAAGGACGAAAAATTAAAGGAGGTGGGACAAAGTGTCTCGAAACTACGTCGAACGATGGGGGGTGACATCATCCTCGTCTTCGATAAAGCAAGCCAAGACAAAACCGCCGAGTTTTCTACGGCTATCGAGACGGCCCTCGGCGAAGAAGCGGCAATAAAAGGGAGGGTGCAGCTCACTACGATCGAAATCAAAGACCTGGCCGAAGATACGACGAAGCAGGAGATCTCCGAAGCCCTCCAGGACGTCCTAGGCGAGAACGCCTTGGTGGAAGCTGAAGCTGTCAAATATACCCGGAAAGCGTACAGTGGCACCCTAACAGCGACGGTGACACTACCTGCCTCGGTAGCGAAAAAGGCTACCAATATAGGGAAAGTTCGAGTTGGCTGGGCAGTCTGTCGAATCCGAGAGATAGTGAAGCCAACTAAGTGCTTCAAGTGCTGGCACTATGGGCATCTGTCTAGCAGTTGCAAAAGCACGGTGGACAGATCGAAGTGCTGCATCAAATGCGGTGGCGAAGGTCACAAGGCCGAAAAGTGCGCTGCAGAGCGCCGCTGTGCTCTGTGTAGCGGCAAAGAGGATGATGATGCTTGCAAGCATGCGGTAGGAAGCTTCAAATGCCCAGCGTATAAGAAGGCCTACCAGACGCTCATCCGAAAGCGAGAATGAGAGTACTGCAAGTGAATCTTAATCACTGTGAAGCGGCACAGGATCTGCTTATGCAGACTGTGCGGGAGCACAAGGCTGACGTGGCGATCATCTCGGAGCCATACAGAAACCTCGACCACCATTCCAGGGTAGCGGATAAAGCGGGCAAAGCTGCTATCTGGGCCTGCGGCGAGTACCCATTCCAGGACATTTCAAAGAGACTGGAAGACGGCCTTGTTAGGGCAAAAAGAAACGGCGCTCACATCTTCAGCTGCTACATGCCACCGAGCATGACACTGGAGAAGTTTGAAGAAAGTCTGGACCGGCTGGTAAAAGACGCCAAGGATCGGACTCCACATGCGATTGCGGGTGACTTCAATGCCTGGGCACTGGACTGGGGCAGTAAAAAGACGGACAAAAGAGGTCAGGCGCTCTTGGAAGCGCTGTCCGTACTGAACCTAGTTCTGCTCAACGATGGCAAGGTACCAACGTACTACAAGGGAGATGCCTCCTCGATGATAGACCTCACCTTCGTCAGTGGTGGACTCGCTAACGGCGGTACACGCTGGGAGGTATCGGGGATCTATACACACAGTGACCATTGCGCCATCACATGGGAAGTGTCGAGGCGCAAGCGACGGACGTTAGGTGGTTCCAAGGTCCTCGGCTGGAAAACAAACATGTTCGACATAGACGTGTTTCGCGAAGCCCTGCACGGCAGTGAAATGGAAACCGAAACCAAAACGCAGAGACTAAAGCCCAAGAACTGATAAAAAGGGTAGCAAGGGCCTGTGATACTACGATGCCGAGAAGGCGGGAAGGAAACCATCACCCCCCTATGTATTGGTGGAACGATACGATTGCTGGGCTACGACGCGAAACCAACCGAACGAGGAGGCTAGCCCAAAGAGCTAGGGGCAAGTATTCGCACCAAGCACTAGAGGCGAAGCACAAGGCGACACGAACTCCGCTGGCTAAGGCAATCAAGCGGAGCAAAAGGCAAAGCTGGATCGAGCTACTCGGTGAAGTCGAATGTGATCCCTGGGGCAGGCCTTACAAGGTAGTCATGACCTGTCTGAACGGGCAGTCAAGTGAACAACCTACCTGCCCAGACAAACTCAGGAAGATAGTGTCAACTCTCTTCCCCCAACAAGAGAAACTCAACCATCAAGTGGAAGTTGAGGACATTGAAGCTATCCCGCCTGTTACGCAAGAGGAGCTGCTCCGATCGTGCAGAAAGGTGGGCACCGGGAATGGATGGCATCCCGAACATCGCTATTAAAGCAGCCGTCAAAGAAGCTCCCGCATTGTTCATAGAAATGTACAATGCATGCCTCAGGGAAGGCAAATTTCCCGATCCATGGAAATGGCAGCGACTTGTTCTCTTGCCAAAGAGCAAAAAACCGCCGGACGATCCATCGTCATATCATCCGTTGTGCATGTTGGACACCGCAGGAAAAATTCTGGAGAGAATTGTCCACAATCGGGTAGAAGCCGATATCGGGAACTCCCTAGCAGTCAATCAGTACGGCTTCCGTAAGTCCAGATCGACGCTAGACGCGATAAGCCACGTGGTCACCACAGCGAGCCAAGCTATCTCTGGCACAAGATGGAAAGGGGGGGGGGGGGCAAAGAAGTATTGCCTCGTGGTCCCCCTCGATATCAAAAATGCTTTTAATTCAGCCAGGTGGGGTAACATCTGCTCTGCGCTGGATAAACTGAACGTGCCATCCTACCTGAAAAGGATAATAGGAAGCGACCTTGACAACAGGTTCCTGAAGTATGACACAGAAGATGGACCATGAGAGTACAAAATCACTGGGGGCGTACCTCAAGGCTCGGTGCTCGGTCCACTTCTGTGGAACATAATGTACGATGGCTTGTTAAAACTAACACCGCCACAAGGAGTAGAGATAGTCGCCTTTGCCGATGACGCCGCAGTGGTTATCGTAGCGAAATACCTGGAAGAAGCTAACCGGATGTTCGAAGTGACATACACCCAGATCCAGCACTGGATGGGTACAGCTGGCTTGAAACTAGCTGAGCACAAGACAGAGGCTGTGCTGATCACCAGCAGGGAGAAGATAGAGACGATAAAGCGGACTGTGGGACATCACACAATTACGTCACAGCCCAGTATAAAATACATGGGTCTGATGATCGACGCACGACTCAGCTTCAAAGAGCACGTAGAGTACGTCGCTGGCAAGGCGGGAAAGGTTAGAGCGGCGTTAGCGCGACTGATGCCAAACATAGGCGGGCCCAGGCAGGCGAGGAGGAAGCTACTGGCATCAGTGGTCACTTCGGTCCTGACCTATGGTATTGCCATTTGGGGCAATGCGTTGACTACCGAGAAGTACCGACGAAAGACGGCAGCGGTCTACCGGCTCAGCGCCTTAAAGGTTTCCTGTGCGTTTCGCACAGTATCGGAAGATGCAGTGTGCGTACTCGCGGGAACGCCACCTATAGAGGTCCTGGCTGAAGAGAGAAGATCCCTATACCACGAGAGGAGGTCACCGGCAGGACTCCAAGGTGAGCACAGAGAGGAAATCGGGAAACGCAGCCTACAACGCTGGCAGCGAAAGTGGGATGCATCCGTGAAGGGGAGATGGACATACCGCCTAATTCCCCAGATAGATGGTTGGCTGAACCGCAAACACGGGGAGGTCAACTTTTTCCTGACGCAGATGCTATCAGGCCACGGCTGCTTCAGAGCATACCTGCAGAGATTTGGTCACGATGAGTCTGTGGACTGTCCAAATGGATGTGGAGTACCAGAGGATGCAGAACACGCATTCTTCCAGTGGCCACGATACCAAGAAGAAAGAGAGGAACTGGAGGAGGCACTAGTGGAAGCACCAACTCCAGAGACCTTGGTGGGACTCATGATGAAATCAGAAGAGAACTGGGTAGCGACTAGTAGTTTCGCTACGGCGGTACTCAAGAAACTGCGCCAAGAAGAAAAGAAGAGAAGAAGCGAGACAGCGACAATAGCTGCTGATGCTTGAAAAAGAGGAAGAAAGCCAGTCGGCACCATCGGAGGAAGAGCTACGGCTGTGATCATTCTCGCGAAGTAATGCTTGGCAGCGGTCCCGCGGGAGTACAATAGGTCAGTGAGAAAGAGGTTCAGGGTTTTAGTTGGTACAGCAAGTGCGCGAGTCCAACACACGGGTTGCATGGAACCCGTTGCAACGGGTTGCATGCAACGAACGGTGCATAAAGCATTTCCCCCCTCTTAAAAACACACACACACACACACACACACACACACATACACACACCCACACCCACACACACACGCACACACCGCACATAACCATACATTTTTTTTGGAAACACAAAAGATAAAGTCGTACTTTATTCTACGATTTTATCTTTTGTGTTTCCTACAAAAGTGTTATGGTTATGAGTGGGGAGATACGAGGGTAAAACAAAATAGTTTTTTGTCAACACGTCCACAAGATGCTGCGGTAATTGTCAATTCTTTTTATTAGAAAAGCATGGTTTTTATTTTTTAGAAAATTAGCTGACTTTGAGGAGAATGCAACGAGAAAATCTCTCTACCATAAAAATCAAGTAAGTTGTGGTGGTGTATAGTTTTTGAAAATATCTCACGCCACATACACTACAGCGGCGAATTTCGAAAGGCATATGCGACTCTGTGTCGATAAATATGATCAGGTATTGCTGTTAAGTGGCAGCTTAGGGTTTTTTTTAATAGCACATGTATATGAACAAAACAAAACCCTTACTGAAACCGAAAATGTGCCATGGAAATCCTACGCCTCCATTAGGATTACCCAAGGTGTGTGTGCGTGCGTGTGTGTGTGTGAGGGTTTAGATTTTTTTATGGATTATTTGGAACATGTGTTATTTGGAAAACCCTAAACTGCCATCTAACAGCCATCACTGATCATATCGCTCGACACAAATTCGAATAGGATTTTCGAAAGTCGCCATTTTAATGTATGTAGCCTGGGATATTTCCAAAAACTTTACACCGCCATAACTTTAATGATTTTTGAGGTAGAGTTTTTTTTCGGATCCATCTCAAAATCAGGTAAGTTTCTAAAAAAAAAAATTAAAAACACGCCATCCTATTAAAAAAACGAAAGTCACGGCGGTATTTCGTAGACGTGTTGACGAAAAAAAAATTCTATTACTATCGAATGTCCCCCTCAAAACCAGGAAACTTTTGTAGGAACCACCTTTTTGTACGGCCTCATATTGTCGATTTATTTTAATGTGTTTAAAAAAATGGGCCACCCTGTACATATACAGGCTGCACGTATTAAAATAAAACCTACTTTTCTGCTGTACGTAAATACTGATCGAGCCCGACTTACCAGAGCGTCGGTACCGCCGTTTTCTCTCCGTTACATTTATTTTTTATGATCTTGGTCCCCCTCTTTATTTTGCAATAAATTAAGTCAGCGAAATGCCATTTAAGAGTACCGCGAAAGCAGCCGGGGCGGAGCACATAAAATAGGGCGGGACAAAAAAATTGGAAAATATTCGGACAGCGTCGTAATAAGCAGGAAAGGTTTTGTTTTCTATGGCACAATAAACATTGTATTCGAAATGGATCCAGCATTTTCCAACGTACAGAGCTTCAAGACTATACACATTTTTGAAGACATATACGTACCACTTCTTTAGTAATCGAAAATAAATTTGAATATGTAATTTTTATATTTTCGCGCAGAGACGGATAAAAAAAAGTAAAACAAAAAAAAAACGGTTCCACGCTAACGCGTGTATCATGTGTATAAGAATTACTCAGAGTTTGCATTGTAATACGCGTTGCGTATAATCACTATGATGGCCATGGGCGTTGCCAATGCTTAATTTCAATGGCCTGCCCAAAATCTGAAACCGGTTTTTCTCTCTCGGCCGCATATGTTCGGTCAATCGATATTTGCTGTTTCGTACACGGTCATACCTAAAGGCATATATTAATTATGTGTTCAAGTGTCGAACGTATTTTATACATGCGTTGTCTTTCGCTTGAACTATGTTGAAGTGTTATCAATATCGCGGAGATGGGGTTTTACTTGCCAATAGGGAAAGATTTTCCGAAAGTGAAAATGGTTATGAAATTTAGAAGATCAAGTGGTGGAGCACAAGATTGCAGATGGATTAGGCTACATGACTGTCGGGCTAAATTTGGTCAAATATACAGGCTGAGGCATGAGAAACAGGAGACCTGAATATCTCTGTTGGATTTGAAAATACGAAGTATGTACATATCGGAATTTGAATGGTTTGAAAGGACGCGCATGGCCATCATAATATTTTTCAACTTAATTTTTCTTTCGCTTTCTTCAAGGTCATCATAGTTTTTTTTCACTAAATGGAATGGCATATTTTTTCCCCTTGCACATTGTAGCCAGCATTCAAACGAATTCAACCATGTAACATAGTATGAACTTCAAATTACCTTGAACCTAGAAATATTGTTTGGCTAATGCCACTTCTTCGTACGATTTGTCTACTACTAGTATGAGGATTTTCATTCACAGATGCCAGACTATTCATTGCGTTTCCTTCAATTGTAACAGTCTTCACCATCGCTGTTTTTTTATTGTCAACACTACCAGTTTCACGGAACTTTGTAATCACATTGAGATAAACGGTAACTGATGGACAATGATAACGATAAGGAAATCAATCTTCGTACAGCCGTACTGATTCTCTTAAGCACTGTCGACTTTCTCCATAAATGAAAATCTGTCTATCTTTTTTTTCCTTCGAGCAACGCATTGTGAAACGTTCATCGATAAAGTGATAAATTAGAAATTTCCGAAACTTCAGAAACCTGATCGGAAGAAAGTATTCAGAGTAATAAGTAGCCGATAAACATGATTGTGTACTTCGATGTGGTATTTTAGCCCGTCTTAAAACGACTATTGGCCAAGGTACGGCGCGAAGAATTGCGCCTCTCGTCGTCAAAGGTCGAGCGATTCCCCAGTGCCGACTTAGAGCAATTCCTTGGCGTTAAATTAATTTTTTAAAATTCCGATTTCATTATCATCTGAGCGAGCGACGCGTTCCCGCCGTTACCGATCGTACGGGACTAGCGGATCCGCGCGGAAACGACCACAACACGGCCGCGTACGGGCTGTCAAGCCGGCGGCCGCGCTATTATCGTAACGACATCTACACCGTTGACCAGCAGCGCAATTCTGCAACTCGTTATAAGTCAGTAGCAACAGTTTTCATTATCGTTAGCTAGCGACAGCCAATAAGAGGCTCCTTTTCTTCTGTGATCGTACATGCGATTGGCTGTTACTATTGATCGACAACGAAGACTCTCGCTACCGAGTTATAACGACCCAGTAAACCAAGCGTACCATTAGTACAGCGTACCACAAATGTGGAGTACGCCGTACCCTACAGTACCGATAATGTGCGGGTACGGGATACCAGCGTAGTCGTACCTCCACGGTATCGCTACTGTGGAGTTACACCGTACTGCAGTACACGGTGGCTCCACAGTGGCGATACTGTACCGATACTGTACTAGTGCATTGGCGGTACAGCGTACCGTAGGGCATACCGGTACTGTACCAGTGCCGTACGCACGTACGAGGTGGTAACAGTACCGGTACGGCGCACTCCACATGAGGGGTACATTTGCGGTACGTGGTTAGCTGGGGAGTCACCGAATCGCACTATACAGAGGAGCTTGCAAGAGAAAAAAAAGTCTCGCCTATCAGCGGTCCATTTCAACTATGCGTTTTCGCCGGAATTGGGCGAGAATAAAGCGCGTAAAAAGTCACGATGTCCAGGGACGGGTCGCCGACTCGAAGCCCCACTCCGAGCCGTCAAAGTCCTCAACGTGGCCTACCATCTTCGCGACGCGGCAGAAATTCTAGAAAATTCGCACAGTAATGTTTCCGGGAGTGGAAGGTATTTCTCGCTCTCGGACATCACCAAAAAGGCGAACGTCGCCCGCGAGATTCGCGACTAAGGAATCGAGAAGGCTGGGAGTAGGCGAAGGGTGGGGGTCGGGACCCGGGTCCGCGATGACGCTTTGTCCGAAAGATGTCATTACTCTAGTTCAGGGGTTGAGCCAGAAGGACGTATTTTCCGAGCCGTAGCCGTTCCTGTTACTCAAGAAAGCGACGCCGCCGAAATTTATCAAGGATTAAGACCGAGGTATTACCGGATCTTGATCTGCAGAAACCTTAGCGGTGAGCCGTCGTGTCGCTCTTTTGTTTTGTTGAGAAATATGCACATTCAGTGCCAATCTGAGAATATTATTTGGGAATTTTGAATCGAGCGATATTTTCGTGGTGGCACGATTGCGCAAGGGAAAGCCTTCCCTCTTCCGCGGGACCCTCGCCGGCTTAAGGGGCCAGTCCACTTTGGAGCCACGAAAAAAGGCTATTTTCGCGATTTTTTTTTGAGGATTTTATAAAAGATATAAATATAAAAGTTGTTGAGCTTGATACATAAAGCCTTGAAATACATTTCTAAAAAAATTT
>OY723390.1:17585124-17605124 GCA_963210295.1 Ophion ellenae | reverse complement strand
ATGCCGAAGGGTGATGCAAGCTGGTTGATACTGTTCACCTGGTCATCGTTGGCCAAACACGCGTCCATCGTGGCCCATGAATGTGAAATGGGACTCGTCTGAAAAGATGGTTCTACGCCATTTCTAGTTCCAGTTTCGCTATTCTTGACCCTATGACCCTACTGCAGCCGTCTTGTCAGTGCTTAAGGGCAAGGGGTAGTCTCAATAACGGACAACGTTCACGAAGAACTGTACGCAGAAAACGGTATCGAACAGCACTTGCCGATAACGCACGACCGGTCGCCGCACTTCACTGTTGGCCGCGCGAGGTGACTCTAGCCATGTCGTCTAATGATGATTTGTTGTATTCTCGGCTTACCACTGACCCCCTATCAGCATCACCGTGCTTGGTTGACGGCCACAGCAACATTCCGGTGTAACAAACCACCTTCACGGAGTCCGACAATGCCACCTCGTTCAAACACAGCAACTTACTCGTAGGGCACTCCTTGCCACCGACGTGGCATCACCCCGTTGTTGGAGTATATTAATAACGTTATTGAACGCGCGGTCCAGCGGTTATCATCGTATTAGGAATTCCGCTGTGGAGAAGGGTTCGTCGCACTTGTCTTTCTCCTCCGCCTTCAGTATGCACCGTAACTGACCGCAATTGCTATCATGAACTACTCATCCCACTGCGGTTTAACTATATAAGTTTCATGTGATTATTTTCTTGTTAGATTGTTGTTGCAATTGCCATTCACAGCAGTAGAAATTTCTAGGCATATGCCAGTGCTCCTTTTATAACTCTGCGCGCGTGTCAAATAATTGCTTCGTAGCGAGTATAAGTAGCGGATCTGGAAACGAGAACTGCATGGAAACAACAAAGCAACATTTGGCGTGGGCATGAGATAAAACAACTGGATATTGCCTTGTTCAAGATGATGCACATACATCAAAGCCTGCACCCTTGATCTGCCATGCGCTTTCTATACATCCCGCACGAAAGCGGGGGACATCGGCGCCTGAGATTGCAGTGTCTTTATGACCGGCCAGTTCTCGGATTCGCAAATGACGTAATAGGGTGCTCGGCCTCGCCTCTCAAACCTCGTAAGCACGGGTAGCACGTAGATATGCCCATGCACGATGTGCTGTTTCGACACGTCGAGGAGCAGCGTCTGTCCGACCAGCTGGCTTTATCTTTCTTAAAGGCAGCTGGCAGGATGTCCGAGACCGTGGGCTTTATCCACGCAAGCCAGGGTGACGTGATTAACACTCTCGGCCGTCGCAGTCGCGTTATGGGCCTGCAGTACTCGAATCCTGAGTGTTGGGTATGCCAGCAAGCGCAGGAGACATTAATGCATCTTTAGTTGGGTTGCCGAACATATGCAGTCTCCTGCTATATCCATCGCTATAACATGGTCTCGAGGGTGCTGTATTCTCATCTACGGCATTCTCTGGCGTAGAAGAGACGCCAGTGTGGCTGTATCTACCGGGCGATATCAAGTCCATTGTGAATGGAGGTGTCAGCAACGTCATTCACGTTATTGAATTGTCAGATCCAACCTAGAAGAATTTATCGCAAAAAGAGCAGAATGAACGGCGCAAATACGATCCTTTCCTAACCATACTACGTCAATTGCACTGGAGCTACAGGTCGATGCTTTTCGTCCCTGTAATCGGTAGGCTGGGAGGGGGGGGGGATGAAGCAGTCTGTGGTATCGTGCCTCTCTATCAATCTAACTTGTTAACGCAACGTCCGCGTGTTGGCAAGGTAGATTCACAAGACTGTCGTCCTTGTGTCCATCTGTCTCACGAGGCAACATAGTTCTGAGCTACGGCAGCTGCTCGCTCTGTAGTATGAGGAACCGGCGATGCAGTGTGATCCGGACATTTCGTCGTGATTATTACTAGGTGGCTTCCGAGGTGTCGGCGAATACCTCAGAAGTAATCTAGCAATACTTTTGCAACATAATAACGACCATGATGATAGCTCTGTCTGGGAGCAGGGGTGTAGAGTGCTCGCAGGTATATCCAGGTCCCTTGTTTACCATCAGAGGCAACTAAAAGGGCCAACTGCTTTCAATATATTATAGATACGAGAAGAATAAGAAAAAGCCTTTAAACAGAGTCGCTCCGTTGCTAGTGCTAAGTCGCATCTTCAGTTGCTGTTGAATGTCGGAGTAGAGGCACCATCAGTGGGCCTGTACTGACCAGGCGGGTCGGCGTCATAATATCTGAAATGATACAGCTGAAGATTAAATCGGGAGCGCAGTCACAATACTGACAATACTGCCGTACACTGCAGAAGAACGAGGGAAACACCTAATCCTCAGCCAACGGTGCTTCTCAAGTGACAGAAGTCTATGTATTTGCCACTACAAAGGTGAGAGCTCTGCGGCAAAAAACCACTGAATAACAGATATAAACGAGTTTGTCAGGAAGATGTACTACAAACTCTTGCGTCTAGAACCCAACAGGACCACTTACAGATCGGGCGTTCGGCAATCATTCATGGGACAAAATTTCCCCTGCGATATCACTGAACACAGATCACCGCATCATATCAGAGCGAATCAATGGAATATTTGAATGCCTCTAACCACCACGGAGAATATCAAACAGCGAGTTGCCAACGAATCTGTTGTAAAAATGGAGGATGAAGCCAATTCCTCTCACCTGAAAGTAGGTCATGATTCTAGTAGCCAGGACAAAAGTGAACGTGTGATTAGAAACGAACACAACGCGAGCAGAACAAGGAACGGTCGACCTCAGCGCGTAACATTTTTGCGGGATTGATGGATAATCTGTCAGTGCCACGGCACGGAAATAACGAAACGACCAAATGTTCCGAGAATTTATACGTCAAAGAAGATAGCAGGCACCTTATTACAGTTAAACGACATAATTCCGGACTGCATCGATCACCCGCGCATCAGGATGAATCTTATCAACAAATACTCAGTGGTGCCAGACTGACGTTAACGAGGGCATAGCTAACGTTTAGTAAGCATGACCATCCGAAGTTATCAGTGGAGCGGTTGCCCTAGCCAAAATATAAGGGAGCAAGGCCCTGATCAAAGAACTGATTCTTTACGAACAGCAAGTGAAGAGTGATCTTTTCCGGAGGAGGAATCAAACATCGCTGAAGCACAGTGCAATAGCATCAGCAGGTAGGAGCTACCCACCACTGACGCTAAGACGCCGGAGGGACGAAAGGTGCCGAAATCAACAGCAGCTATCAGATTATCCTGCAATTATAGGTAAAACGGTACTCTACAGAAATGATCTTCACGAACTCAACTAGAATCTGGTTCACGAAGAAGCGTTGAATATGCGGTTAAGTTGTAGCGCGGTATCTACCCGGAAATTGAGGATATGATTGCCGTGAAAGATCAAGTAATCGGTAAGAAGAACTACCGGAAAAATGTAATCGATCATTTGCGCGCACACGTGAAGACGACAAGTGAAGACGTTGTCATCTAATGTAAGGGGTGACAACATCTACTATACAACACGTTATGACAGTCTGTCGGCTACTGTGTCAAGGGGAGTATTTGCGCAGCCACAACATGGTAGCAAGCATCATACACCAGAGGCTGGTCCTCAAATACCACCTAACCACAACCTGGCCGTTGTACTACACGATGATCCGCACGCGATTTTGGATAGTCGTCTGCACCTGGTTATACTACGGCAGTAGCACCTTAACCGGCAGGACGTTTGCTGTGAATAGGCCAATATAACGGTAATCGATAGATGGGTGAAAAAAACGTACCTCATTGAGAATAATACCTCGGAGCAAATCACTAAATACTTGGATCCGGCGATGGGCACAAAGGACATGTGGAATCGTACCGAAGCAGGTCCGCGGCGTCTAAAATCCATCCATCCAGTGGTGCGAGTACATACAGCATTTCTTCTGGTAGCTTGCCACTTCATAAAAAAGTTCATGAGCACCGACGATACTGGCAATACCATGGACGCCAATAATAGGGATTTAATGTCGATTTAGGTAGTTAAGATCAAGATGATGAGGTAAGCCTATCAGAGAGCCTTATTCAACACATGTCCATAGGATCAGTCATACATGTACAATAACAACAATGATAATGACAATAATAATTACACGTTGAGAAATGGGCTGGAGAATATCACTGTATCTATTATTTTGCCCCACAATTATATATTCAAGTGGAAAAGAATAATAAATCACATTGAAGATAAACTAGTGATTCAGAAATTGGTCGAGTTGGTACGAAATTACCCATATGTGCAGTATATTTTCCCCAGCCCTCGGCGCATATTTTTGCGAGAGACCAAGCACATACGCGGTGCGAAGTTTTTACGGCCTCGTCTCCTAAAGTCGTAATTTTTTCGTTCCTCCTAGCCCCACTCCCCTCTTCGATTGCCTGCGGTGCAGGATAACAACGGTGTCCGTTGCTGCATAACACAAAAATGCCATTATCCATGTGCAACGTGTAGAGAGCGCATGTACCGTCGTATATTATAACTTACTCGACCATTGTATTTTCGGCTGTTTCGGGTATCGCAAAATCTCGCCTTGAACTCCCTTCTTACCTTACAATGATTTAAGGCCGATTTACGAAATCCCTGCTTCCATCGTCTTTCTGGCAATTAAAGTTCTTCTTTATGGTTGCAAAAAGACGTCCGCTGGTAAGTTTACGTGCCGATTTTTTAAACGTACTTCTGAAAGTTATAAACCAAAAATGCTTTTACCTACAATTAACAAGGGGAGGGCCTCAATAAATTATATCTTTCACGTTGAAAAAGGTTTGAGATTGCGATTTCTGTAAAAAGTCCCGCAATCTTATGGTACAACAGCTTAATACTTTCCGTACGATCTATTCGAATTCTTGTTTATTCAAATCATTATTGTAGGGCGATTGAAGGATCAAAATTTTGTGTTTTTTTCGCAACAAATCCGCACATACTTTCCACTTTTTTTAACTTCTAACGCAGTGAAAAAGTAGTACGCGAAATTCATGGAACGGACAAACGCTCGATCGTGATCACGTTTCGTGGTGAAGATTAAATAGAATAGAATAGAGATTGAATCGGAGATCGGCATTAAACAAGAAGGCATGGGTAGGTGTATATAAATGTATATAAACATTTATATGTATACGTATATATATAAACGTATACAGTGCATGAATGTAGAACTATAGTACCGGAAATGTACTTTACTAAGTTGGATGTGCCTGACTTACACGGGGGATGGCATAGGAGGATCAACGTCCCGCAGTGTGATCGGTACAACGATCAGTGGAAACGGTGCAAGACGAACAGAAACACTACGGGGATTACGAGTTAGTGAATATGTATGTGCGAACAGCGAATGGCGAATAAGGTGGAGGTGGATAAGCTCGAAATGTTATGGGAAGCTGAAGAATAGCGACGAGGGATCGGAGATCGCCGAGATCGAAGAGCGCGCGCGGCTCTCCGAGAGACGGCGGGCATGTCGGCACTAACTTGTATTAATGTTGCCGATCAATCCTAATGGACGTGGCCACATCAGCATCGCACCAAGCATCTACACATATACACATGCGCGCTCGCGCGGACATACATGCATGCACACAATAATTGCACTGCAATGAGAGCCAATATTGATTAAAATCGCCGTTTAATCAATGAAATGGTAATGTAGTCATTATAATGTACGTATGTCATTATTATTCTTCAATTTACGCATTCAATTATTGTCGCGAGTGGAACTTTGGTGGCGTTTCGACAGCATAATATATTTTTATCCTGCTCAAACATCTATTTGTTAAATAGTTTTTGGTGAATTTGCGGATGAATTCTGGTCCCGTCTCAACCGAGTATATAGTGGCTGGAATTCTTAGTGCCAATGGTAGTTTATCCTCCTGGAATGAAATATCATTCACAATGAGAATCATTCTGAAAATAAAACAGAAGCTGTCAGGCTTTTAAGCAGTGGATAAGTAACAATAAATATATAAGGAGCTTCTCGATTGGATCTCACTGTTTCGTTTTTCTTTTCGTTCGGTTTGCTCGGAAAAGAGAATGCCCATGCGAAGGGTCCTCGGGGAGATGGCGAATGGTAGCCGAAGGATTCTGCAGGGGTTTGCTGACATAGAATTGGGGCGTGAAGAGTAATGGGTGAAAATACATAAAATATATAATTTCTTATAAGTATAATATACACCAATTTCTGCCACGTGGCCGGAAGTCTATAATCTACAGTCTACACAATTTATAATATTTCCGAATCATGTCATGGAAGCCCGACCACAAATTGGATTTATAGTCTGGTTTTTGAGATATATGCATTAGGGGGTGAGAAGCAGTCAGAATTTTCAAAAAAATGATTTTTTCTACATTTTCTTGAAGTATGATGTTTCGAAAATATTCCCTGAAAATGTCAAGTCAATCCGATGAATAGTTTCCGGGATATCCCGCAATTAGTGAAGGGGCGTCGGGTCCCCATGGCGGGTAGCGGACGGCAGCTGCAAGTAACCGGTTTCGCCCCCCTCCCCTCTATTATATTCTATAAATAGTCTTGTTCGTAAGTGAAAATTTTCGGTTCCACATCGGCAAAAGCCCTATTGTATGGGCCAGGAATTGATGATTCGATGTAAGTAATTTTTGGATTAGTCTTTCTATACATACATCAAGTGTAAAATTGGAAAACTCTTTCAGAAATTTTCAAAACGTGTTCCTCAAAAACTATGTACTTTAGAAAATTTTTATAAAGAATACTTTCGTGTTAAAATTCCCCAAAATGTTGAAAAGAAAAATAATTCATCCCGAAAAACTTTAGTTTTGTGAAAAATTGTTTTAACAATTGGCTACAAACAATTGAATGCTCGACTTTTCGGCAAAAAATTGTGATATTCGGATTCAGCGGATCAAAATACATAAAAAAAGTTTAGCTTCATCCATCGAGCTCAGAATTTTACGAACATATAATACCGTATCCACATAGAAAAACTTAAACGCGTTTTTTTCGAAACTATGTTTTTCAAGTCAGTGACCACTATAATTAAAAAACCGCTCGGTGGATTTTTATGAAATTTGGTGTGCTTATTGATAGTATTAAAAAACTAGTCCTCAATCGAAGGATTTTCATTTTTTTTGAAAATTCATATTTTTTTTAACAAAAAATGAGCGGTTTTTTGGTCGAAAATCGAAAGTTATCTGTTGGAAACCGCCATTTTGTTGATTTTTGAAAAAAAGCTTCGATTAAGGACTAGATTTATTACTAAACTAATGATTTTTTCTGTTTTTTTTTTCAGATGTTCCAGTAAAATTGTATGATGGTCACCGCAAACACTACATGCCGAAGGGGGTCCGACAAAGATGGCGATATTTTTATAAAGAATCAATATTTTTCTTTGAAAATGTGTATAAGTCAAGTTGAAATATAACATAAAAAGTCTGTGTAACCACGTTTGTAAAACAAACTTAATTACTATAAAAAAAAATTCTTGAAAATCCTCTTTTTTTCACGCCTCTGACTGCATCTCACCCCTTAAGAGATTTCACTTCTGATATTTGCCGCGTCTCTTGATTTAAAAGTTGTCTTTTCACACATTTTTCTCACTCCGAGCTAGAGTCGTATGATTTCTTCAATGATCTCACTGTGCTTTCCATGTTCTATGTAATTTTCTTGGTTTCACTCTCAGCACAGATTACCATGTATCTATGAATTGCTTGATCCACTCTGGATTCGCGATAATGACGGTACGAACACCTCTTTATACAGCGCTATTATTGTGGGACTCGGTATAACATCTAAGTATTCTTATTTTCACGCAAAATTTTTCGAACGATCCTGCAAAAGACAGCAATCAAAGGATACAAAAAACTTCAGAGACTCGACACGTCAGCAACAAATTCGTTTGTTGCGATAACCCCAATAAATTACAACGAGGCGTTGAAATTTATTGGGTTCATTTGCGATTCCGAGTGAATAACCATAGAACACCCGAGGAGAAAATCAACCACGATTTTGGCAAGTGGCAAGAAATTCAGCGGTCAAAATAGGGAAACTCGGAGTATATTGTTTTGCAACAAAATATGGGTTCGCTCATTTGAAGGGACTGATTAGCGGCAAAGGAATATAATTGAAACCATTTGTACAATTGAAAGCCCTAACCCTCTTAACATTTTTCCAATACATCGCTTTCAAGATGGAGAGTTAAAAGGCTGATGGGTTCTGGGGTACCAAAGAAAGAGATTGTCATTTAACGAGTTAGATCTGGTTGGTCACAGCATACATTGAATCAGAAACAAAAATTTAAACAAGATTGCGAATCAAGAAGGATGGAACCTGAAACAGAGTTTCAGTCAAGGGGTTATACACAGGCAGGAGGCCCAAAAAGATCAATTTTTCAAGATTTTTTCTTGAGAAGCCTTTTAAATTTATTAAGGTAAAAAGTTGTACACATATGATAGTAACTTTTAACTGTCATTTCACATTTTTCGTTTGTAAAAATAATTATTTTCAAAGCTGCTATAGCTGATCTCTGGGAGTACCTCTAAAAAAAGCGTCTTGCGATGAGCACATCGCTGGACTGGATCATCTAAAATGAAAAAACAAGAAATATTTCGTTAATATAATGGGATTATCTTGTAATTGATCGAAGGAATATGCAAAATAATATTTTTTGACAAAATGGCGGCTTTTAAAAATATACTTGAAAAAATTGTGTTAACATTTGAGTCTGATCGGTCCAGCCGTTTCCGAGAAATCTTGCTCACCGACATTAAAAACACAGTTTTGAGAAAAACGCATTTAAAGACTCAAAAATACTTTCGAACGCTCTGACACGTGATTGCAAATGTGCGTGTAACTTCGAGAATATTCGTTGGAATGACAATAAATTTTCTGTGTGTACTTAAATATATGTACATTACGGAAATAAAAAAATCGATTTTTCGAAAATTTTAACTGTATATAACCCCTTAAACAATGAGGTACATGATACGATTTTGCTTGTATTTGGCCAACTGGTTATCGACTTTTTTGTACCCTAGTTAAATTGAAATATAAAGAATACGTATCGTGAAAAACATCTTTCGCGAGTGATGCAGTCCCAATTATTGGGAAGCCATATTTTTCGATGCATTTCTACTATTCTTAGTCACTTTTATATGCTTCGAGGAAGATTACAAATGATAAAGCGTGCGGCATCGTTATAATTCCACACCAGCCTGTGCAATCCTGGTATCGTCTGTTTGGTTCGTTGTTAATAAGGGATCCCAGTTATTTTGAGCCCAATAAAAGTTGATTATGCGCGATTCATAGGGAAGCGCATCCCCTATGGCAGAAGCTTACGTTGGTTGCCCGGAATGTATGCGGAGGTCATACAGAGCCAAAAACGTATAACGAAAACCGTGGAACTTCTTGCGTTATTAGAGACGTCCATAAAAAATATGATTGCGGCTTGAAAAATGGTGGAGCTTTTATGTATCAACCAGCATTCATCCGGCTGCAGGTAGTTTGCCTAATGTGTTGAGATTCTTAATGGCTCAGTGTAAAATAAGAACATCATATGGCTATTTGAAATGCGCACGATCCACGATTGCCCTGATTTCAGGACCGCTTATCAAACAAAATCCAGAAATTGAAAGGTTTTTTGAAGCAACAATGAAGGTCCGATAATCGGAACCAAAATACCATTACACATGAAATTCCAAATTTGTATCCAACTATATGTCTCGGTTGCCCGCTAATGAGAAATTATAATTGGAGGAATTATCACAAAAATATGATAATCCGCATACTGAACATAATAAGAACACCGGGTCTAAATAGGAAACGAGTTATCATTATAATTCGAATGCTTTATACAATAAACCTATGTGTGCGGCATCACCCTCAAAAAGTTGTATAGACAGAACTAGGCTTTTGCGCAAGGATAATGGAAAAAAAACTATTTCAATAAACAAAAACGACATGAAGCAGTTCCGACTCACGATTAGTAGGTGGATCAAGAAGCTGTTCAGTGATTGAGGAGTTGATATTTGAATTTTCACTGCATTCAGTACACATCATACATCCGCTTCTTCAGCAAAATTAACCCTCCGTGTGTACACTATATTTTTCGAGACGCGGTGTGTAAGCTGGGTTTTTTTTCGGAAACGGCCGGGTTTTTTAAAGTTTTCTAGGCCTTAAAAAAATCTGAAAAGATTCAGGGTTACGTCTCGTAGCGTCTGCAACATAGCCCAGAAGTTGCCAAAGTTGAAAAAACCGTTGTTAATAAAAGTCGAAATATAGTAAAAATTGCGGGAAAACGGGTGAGAGTCGAAATTTTGACTGTTCTTTTCAAAATTCTATGTACACACGCAGCGCTGAGAGGAGAGAATATGGATTTCATGAAAAGAGTGCGGTGTAGGATGAAGAAATCGAAAACATTTGCAAGGTTTTACAATTAGCTTCTTGCGTCAGGACTTGATATTTACGGAAAGGCGGATACTACATGATCCGCGAGTATTTACATGAAAAAAGTAAGTAATTATGGTCAAATGAAACATACAACTTTAATGAAGAATCGTTAAGAATGTCCAAAATAAATATATATACACCGCCGATAAAAAGGTCTCAATCACTTTGGCTAATTGAAGTTTTTTCGATCACCGCGGATGATTGCCAAGTTATATTAGAATAATATCATTAATTTTATGGAGCTATATGGTATATTCGTCAAATAAGAAATCGAATGTATTTTATTATTATAATATACTTTAGGAATTATCCAGAGCGATACATTTTTTTGCTATTATCCAAAGTGATCGAAAACTCTAGACTAGTAGGGAATATAACACAAATAAATTGTGGCTCACGCACACACGAATTCGGAGCTCAAGAGGAAAATCTCCTGTAATGTAATTATTAATATAATCAAATACGAATGATCCTGTACTGAATTTACGGTTATTTTGCCGTAACACGCCTTGATTATCTACGAGTTGACCTCGGAGAAGAGGTGAGGAGTACATTTCAATAATGAAACCAATTAACTTGTACGTGAAGTTTTATCTTGATCTCTTCCACCCTGGCCCTTTGTTAACAACCTGTGTATTAAGCCGTAGAGAGATTACGGCAGGAATTTGAACAATGACACTAGCGTAAGCAAACCATGTATACAATCTCAACGATCAAGAAGTTGCCGGTATAAACGTTCAATTGTATGAGATTACTGGTGTGAAGTAAGAGTATGGCTATTTGTGATCTCTTTAAAAAAGGCGCTTCGTACAATCAGGATGGAACTTCACTTACGAGTTCGTCTAATCATTAAAGTATTTGAGATTGAAACCCTACCTCATCGGTTGACATCGCCATATTCGCGTAATATGGTTTAGTGGCCTCTCGTTTTAAGGCTTTGCACATCGTTGGGTATCATCAGATTTTCGGAAGGATTCTTGAGCAGTAAATGCCTGTGAAATTCAGTTGATGCGATAGAATTTCAATTTTTCAGGTTCTTCGCCTCGCTTCTCTTGTAATAATATTTTTTCCTTTGAATTCCATCTCTCCAAAACTCAGCGCATATCTACATGCTGGCCGTCTCGGGCGTGGTAAAGGTCGTTAAAGTACCCTCGGAAATCTTGATTGTGGAAAATGGCGAAGATTAATCGCAACTCGCGGCCTACGGTCGTTATCAATCTCATCTCAGCCCATAGGGTAAGATCGTGATCTAAAACATGCCGCAGATTTTGTTGAGTCTTTATTTTTTCCGTCTGTTATACGCGTACGCGCTTTTGCGATAGGCTCTAAAACTTATAAATAAGTGGAACAAATAATAATGGTTATAATAATAATAATAAATAAGGCGAAATTCGATGAGACTACCGCGCACGAAATATTCGGCAGACTATGGTTTATTTATCATGTAGTGTATGAAAAAATATTTGACGAATTTGATTTTTCGGACCCTCCAAATTGATCGCGCCAAGTACGAAGTCGTGAAAGTTTCCATGAGTCTGATTAAACGATCGCTCGTCGTTTGAACTTTTTCAAGTTCTTATTTTGCCACGTTATTGGCAGAAGCAAAAACAAAATGTGAGTACAAATAGAATTCTGAAATCATTCACATTGAGAGGCAAAAAATCATAGAATGGCGCATAGCTGTTTAGTTTGCTTATTTTTATTTATCGAGTGAATAATGAGCAAGAACGTTTATTACCGTTGCCAATCAATCCTAATGGACGTGGCTGATCGGGCCCTCGCGGTACCGCCCGTGTGCATTTGCATATACGACGGTACAGCGTACCCGGCATATTTACCCCCCGGGACTTACAGAGGGAGAAGAAGGCAGAAAGAATGACAGAGAGAGAGAGAGAGGGAGAGAGAGAGGGGGGCGGTTAAGAGAGAAAGATGGGTTATATGCGAAAAGCCTTATACATATAAGGTCGCAAAACGACAAGTATAAATCCCAGGTCATCACGAGAGATCTTCTGTGTCAAACGCACGTAGTCCGTGAGAGGGCTCTCGTAGAGAGGCTAGATCGCTCGAGGCCAAGTGCACCACCGACTACCTGCATATACATACGTCATTTGATCGTCTTATAAATCGCTTGTTACATGCTCCTTCTCTTCCTTCCTCCCTGTCTATCTGTCCGCTTGTCCCCCCTTTTTTTATTCCTCTCTCCCTCTGCCTCTCCTGCTTCTGCTTCTTTCTCTCTCTCATGACATGACACACGTCCCGGTGCAACGTGTCATCCACGTCCTTCACTTATACGCTAAAGAGACACGTCAAATATCCCCTCCGGTCAAATGCAACTTCCACGAATAAATACATGTCATGAATATGCGCTACTCAACGCTTATGCATATACGTATATATATGAAGCGCCTTTTTTTTAACTGTTTTTTTTACGCACCGTACGCACAACATAACGGCTTTACTTTTAATTCATCTGAAATAATAATCAAGTCCAAGACTTTCGAGCGACATACCCTGATAGATACTTGTGATAATTGTTAGAAAATAGTTGTTCGATTTTAATAGAGGCTAATTTCCGCACTCGACCCACTAGGGAAGCGCCTACCCCCTTGGTGAATTAAACACTGTACAGAGTCGGATTGCTTCAGAGTTATTTTTACTATTGTATCTTTACAAATCACAGCAATTATTGGGAAACACACCCAGATATCTTTTTTTAAGGGGGGAGATACTTTTAGGCGAAGGAAGAATTGCTGATTTTCATAACTTTTTTTTAAAGCAAAGAATTCTTCACGATTTTCGAGACTTATGGGTATATTTCTAGTTGTAGCTGTTACGTGGTGTTAAATTTTTTTTCTGTTAAACTTTATAAATGGTGGAGGTATAGCACGGTCTTTTAAACAGGTTGCGTCGGGTGTTGTCAGATGGCGCGACACGAAGCGTCGGTGAGATTAATTTGAAAAAATCACCAACAAAAATGTGTCTTTCATTAGAGGGTCTTCTCACTTTAGACGCTAAAAAAGGTTATTTTCATGAATTTTTTTGATAGATTTATATTATATATATTGATATAAAAGTTGTTGGACTTCATAAATGCACTTTCGAAATACACAAAAAAAATTGTTTATGTTTTTATGTAATGTAAACAAACTTTAAACGCGTTTTTCTCGAAACAACGTTTTTCGACGGGTTGTTGATAAAATCTTAGAATCTACGGAACCGATCCTCATGAAATTTTAGCCACATTCTTTACAACTATATCTATAGCGCATGTCAAGGATTTCTTTACATTTTGATATTTACTATTTTTTTTTGCCAAAAATGGTGGAAAAAACACGTTTTTTTCGAAAAATTTCCGCCATTTTATTTTTGCATATATCAAAAACTGTATGATATGCGTTATAGCCATTGACATACGGAATCTGCAACTGTTTGATTTTTTTTTGTTTCAGAAGATCCATCATTTTTTTAACTACCATTTTTTTCTATAAGTAGTGACATAAATAAATGATTGTTTTTTGAAAGTGTATTTATACACATCACGTGTATTATCACGAAAATAGCCTTTTTTAGCGTCTAAAGTGAGAAAACCCCCTAACACTCATACGCAGACTATGAACGAAGAAAACGTGCGAAATGTTGAAAATCGATAAAATGGTATGCTTTGCAAAAAGAAGATTGAATTTTCCGAAAAGAGCAATATAAAAATACTTTTTCTTTAATTTTCAAAAACATTTAGGATCATATTTTAGACAATAAGGTTAGAAAGATGTATGCCAAATTTCATCAGAATCGTTCGATTAGTTTTTTTTAGCTATACGTCACGCTAATTTTGAAAATGCAGTTTAGAAGACCGTGCTATAACTCCGCCGTTTTTAAAGATTAATGAAAAAAGTACCATGTAATAGCAATAAGTCGTAATAAAATACACCGTAAGTCTTCAAAATGGTGAAGAAATCTTTCCTATTGAAAAAAATCATGAAAATCAGGACACTTTTTCCTCACCTAAAGGTATCTCCCCCCTTAAGAAAATATCTTATGAAGTGATATCCCTGTAGGCTGCCGGAAGTAATCCAATTTTCAAAAAAAAAATTGTATCGAAACTATTCATTCTACATAATAAAAATTTGATGCACACATAATTACATCTTTTAATTTTCTAAATTTCTTTTTTAATATTTAGGAATGACAATGGCACATATTTAGGAGTGATACGATACTTACTTCAGAGACGGTTGCCACCTAAGTTGTTACACGGCATACAACCCCGCGTCTGGTTCATTAATCTGTAACATCAGAGCCAAGAAGTTTCGAATTTCCAAGAACCGCACGCTCTATGTGAACCTGAAGAATGCGGAGAAAAGAGAAAATTCGAATAAGGATATATGTTCACATTTTTTTCTATTTTATATGATATTCTTACTATAGTACTTGTTAAAAGTTAAAAAAAGAAATTCAAGAAACTCTTGGTTAACATTCAGTGTGTGGGTCTTGGAAATCTAAAACTTCTTCGCTTTGGTGTTTTAGATTAAGAAAAGGTTCTGCCTTGTTGGGCCAAAAAATGTTCGATTTCTCGCCAATTTTTTATGCGAAAAGTATTAAATATAAATTGTTGATATTTGGTATGTTTAATAAGCGATCTTTATTGAACAGTTGAATATTTTTTAAAGTTTGACAAAACATGGTGGTGGGAGTGAAAGGAGCCACGTATGTCGGTGCGCGGGTGATGACATTCTTCACTTGCGGAAGTCCTAACTCCTGGACAGGTGACCTGAAGCAAAAAAATTAAACATATTTTCACTTGGTACAATATTGTGTATAAGTTGACCTAGAATCAAGAAGAATAGTTGAAAAATAAAAAAGTAGTGAGCGACCGGAAGGTAGTTTGTTTTTTTTCAAAGATGTTCGCAGTTTTTTGCCCACAATTTTTTTATTTTCCAATTTTTCTTCTTGATTCTAGGTCAACTTATACACAATATTGTACAAAGTAAAAATATGTTTGATTTTTTTGCTTCAGATCACCAGTCCGGGACTTAGGGCTTCCGCAAGCGAAGATTGTTATCGCCCGCGCATCGACATACGTGACTCCTCCCCCTGCCACCACCATGTTTTGTCAAACTTTAAAAAATATTTTGATGTTCAATAAAGACCGCTTAGTCAACTTCCCAAATATCGACATTCTATATTCAATACTTTTCGCGTAAAAAATTGGTGAAAAATCGAACATTTTTTGGCCCAACAAGGCAGAACCTTCCCTTAATACATCAGGCGCTAGATTTTACGTCATGCAACAATTCAGGCGGCAACCATCCCTGAAGTCAGTGTCGTACGGTGCCCATTTTCAAATATTAAAAAAGAAAAAAGTGTTTATTTGGAAAATTGAAAGATGTTATAATCGTCACATAATATTTTTATTATGTAGAATTAATAGTTTCGACATAAAAATATCCAGAAATTTAACTTATTTTCGACTGCTTGAAGGGATCTCCCCCTTAAGCTTTAAGGACGATGCAATATTCGTCATGTTCTTTCAATAACAATTTAGTATTTGAAGTAGAAACTGCTTCAGAAAATGCAGATGAATTTTCGGTTCTAATTTGCCTACAGTTCATATTTTCTCTAAATTTCGTCGGATGGGAATTCTCTGAATATGTGTTTTTTTTTACTTTCAAAAAGTCATTTTCAAATTTAATGGCTTCAAAAATTTGAGCGTATTTCCATACGAACAAATACGTTACATATTTATTCTTTCTTTGGAAGAAATTTTTATACATATATTTTTGTACATACCGCGGAAGAGACATACACGCCCCGTTCATAACCTCAAAATCAGCCCAACGAGCTGTCAACAATAAATATCGGTCAGAGTAAAAAAAAAAATCCGCTGGCGCGAAAAAGTCTGTATAGAAGCTGTCTATAATGTGGAAGAAAGGTACAACTTTAATAATTATTCGATATTCTAAAAAAATGTATGTTTAAAGCAATGTCGCTTCCTTTTGTCTTCGCCTAGAAATTTCTAGAAAATTATCACTTCTCAACATGGATTTTAAATCAATATTAAGTAATTATTACTAATTAAGGGAATAAGAACAAATAATATTCTTTGTTAACCCTTGCACTCGAGAGGTGACGTTTGCTCACGACTTCCTATCCGAGCGAAAAAGGCCTCGAGTGCAAAAGCTTAAGGCAAAATAGAAGATGTCCACGTGATATATGAGTGCGAGAGAGATAGCTGAATTTTTTTAACAGCGATTCCGCAGAGATGAATAACATTTGGGGCAAAACGAAATCATTAAGCTCTGCGTCAGGGAATTCTCCAAAGCCTAATGCTTTATTTTCTTAAAAAATTAAACGATCTATGAGAAAATTGGGTTGGAAAATTTGTGAGATTATGTTGACCTTATACATGCCATTAAGGGATAACGCCATTCTAGCGGCAGAAAATAAGGCTAAACTTTGACAATTTATTTTGAGAGTATGAAAAAGGAATAGGATTTATTTTGAGAGGGTTTATTTAACACATATTAAAGTATAAAAAACGGTATTATAATTTTCATACAAAATGGTGGCGACAGAGCCCAGCTTGAAAAACGTGTTTTTTTACAAATAGCTTCACGGGAGGACGGTTTTCTCGTCAAGTCTAAGACCTGGAACAAACACCAATAAAGATTATAATCTATATATCATTAGCTATGGGACTACGTAGGGATTTTTTAATCAAATTTCGAAGAAAAAAAGGCGCGAATTGAAAAAAATCAATCGATTTTTTGCCCAAAAAGTAAGCAGTAATTTGTTTATAAAAAAATGTTCATTTATTTTAAAAAAACGGCTTCATACTCCCATAGAGAATTTAATTGTGAAGCTACTATCAAAATTTCAAATCGATCCATGCCAAGGTGTTCGAGTAATCCGTTCTTCCAGTTTGAAAAATGTGGTTTCGAGAAAGACGCGTTTAAAGTTGTACGAGGCGCCTGAAAAAAGTCCGAAGTGCTGTGGCAAAACCAATAGTTGAACCTTAAAAAATAAATTCGCTACGGGACCAATTGCATATTGTTTTTATAACCCCAAAGGATTTTTCAAGCAAAAGAAAAACGAATTTTCCAAAATCCTAGAGTGGTGTTATCCCTTAATTATCGTGATGGAGTCGTTTGAGATTCCCGTGCATAATTACCGAACCTGGATAAGATAGGCAGCATTTGCACCGTCTACGAAGTTACCATGATTGCACAGCCTAATATTGTCTCAATTTAATTTTCGTCAAAGTTCGCGGTTGAAACCATTAAAAATGTTATAACGGTACGGTAAATCCTCATTTTGACGTTACCAAGAGTAGTCCAACGGTACCTATTTTTTCAGTTTCGTGGTAGCATTTTCTTAGCAGATTTTAATAATGTACTAAAAAAATATCGGGAGTTTTCCACAAGCGTAATGTAATCAGTCCACGAAATACGTCGAATTTCCGATTTTTTCTCTAAAAAACGGTACTGCGGATCGAATCCAAATTGCACAGGATGATCAGCAAACGAAGTAGCATTTCGACTCGGCCCCCTAATAAGCTTAAAGACCAAGTGTACACACGCAGGATTGACATATTCTCGCAGTTTTCCAATTCCATCACTTTAGCCCGAGTGGAAAACGTAACTCATCACCGCCTAGCCACTAGCTAGTAAAGTAATGTTTCGAATCGCCATTAGCTAGCCGTCTCAGCGATTGACTACCCAGCCTTGTAACGCTTTGGCCCCCAGTGACTGAATACAAAAAATTAGATGGTGACTAGATAGAAAGACATATCCCACGGCTGTATTATATTTCTGACCTAGCCATAAACTAGTTTTTTCAGCTAGCGACTGGGAACAAAAAATTAGGTGGCGATTAGAAAAAAAATATTTGCGGCTATATATTTATATTTTCGTGATTTTTTGCACAATATTTACATGATTGGACCCTTTTATGATATTCTTCGTTGTTCATTAATTAGGGTTATGATATTTTCGCTGTAAATATATTAATGGTTCAATTTTAAATTATCTCAGACAAACGCTTGTGCCGTAACGTGGTCTCGATCCCGGGACCTCTGGGTGATGAGTTGTGACGTTGTCCACTGAGCCAATTCTACTTGTTTAATTTCTGAATTTTCTTATCGTCTATATATGTTACACTACACAATGTCAGATTATTGAAAAATGCGTGGATTAACAAATGTAAATAACATTATCGGATCAATGACTCAATTGCGTTCGCATTGAAAGCGATAATTGCATAGAATTGCATAACCTTAAATTGTATTTGTCCGATCATTTATTCCGGCTAGTGCGGCCGTAGTTGAGAAGTGTTGGCTAGCTTCGCGATATACCGACTTGAGGATTTTATTCATTTACAACGTCATCTGTAACTCAAATTGCTTAACCAACCATGAGCTAGTCGCTCGATGGAACTACACGTATTCACATAACCACACTTTGTCATTTGTGACCAAGATCGGCTGGGCAGTGACTAGCCAAGGGGTGCACAGCCGCATAGCTGGCTGGCTCATGGCGAGATACCTACTTGCAAGTAGGTATCTTGCCATGAGAATGCTTGCACTCGCAACGCCATCTGTAACTCAAGTTGCTTAGCCAGCCATGAGCCAATCGCTCGATAGAACTACACGTAGTCACATAACCACACTTTATCATTCGTGACCAAGCTCGGCTGGGCAGTGACTAGCCAAGGGGTGCACAGCCGCATAGCTTGCTAGGTCATGGCGAGATACCTACTTGCAAGTAGGTATCTCGCCATGAGAATGCTTGCACTCGCAACGCCATCTGTAACTCAAGTTGCTTAGCCAGCCATGAGCCAATCGCTCGATAGAACTACACGTAGTCACATAACCACACTTTATCATTCGTGACCAAGCTCGGCTGGGCAGTGACTAGCCAAGGGGCGCATAGCCACAGTTAGCTAGTGTTGGCTAGGTCATGGCGTCATGCCCACTTGAGAATTTTTTTCTTTTGCAAAGCCATCTATAACTCAAGTTAGCTAGTCAGCCATGAGCCATTCGCTCGATGGAACTATACGTAGTCACATAACCTCACTTTGTCATTTGTGACCAAGATCAGCTGGGCAGTGACTAGACAAGGGCTGGATAACAAAACATTCACAATATTACTAGCTCATAGCGGGCCAGCCATTGGTCAGTTCGTATTAGCTCAATTGGGCGAGCCAGTTACTAGGTCGTAACTCAGATAGGCTAGAACAATTTCTACCGGGAGCTCATACTTCAAATGTATTACTGAAGTATTCCCGGTTCCTGAGAGACCTCGTCTCTACACTTAAAAAGGGAAGCGTCTGACGATTTTTCCGTCGATTTTCTGTCGGTTTGTCTGTACCCGATAAACTTCGGAACCAACGGGCCGATTTGGATGTGGTTTTCGACGTTATATAGTGTGGTTCCCAGTGCCGGTTTTAAGCCATGTATCATCATGGTAGGCCATCGGGGGGGGGGGGGGGGGGCAAGCAGTGAACAAAAATGTGAGACGCGCAGTAAGAAAATTGACCGCCAAAACATGTGCGAGCGAGCCCACGCCACCTGACTTGCACCGGA
>OY723390.1:17452624-17582624 GCA_963210295.1 Ophion ellenae | reverse complement strand
GTAGTGCTCAAGGGGGTATCCCTCTCTGGAAACATCAAAAAAATGGTTTGCATATTGATATTGTGTGAACTTTCAAGAATATTTTAAGACCAATCGGACCCTGAAATTCTGAAAATTGACGAAGGTACACCTCTTTTAGTGGAACAGTGTGCGTCGTGTTAAGGATGATTCGCGTGTAACGAAAGCGTACATCAAAGCACAAGAACACTCGAAACACGCCCGAACTGCCCGCAGATTGAATAGATTAAGTGTGCAACACCTCGGTGATGTGGAAGGACACTTATATGGTGCCGGAATTGCTGACTAGCGGTAAGACGACAATATTTCTCAAGATTGTGTAAAATATGTACCAAATCTTTGAACGCGATTATCTCGAAACTATATATCTTGACACGGCGGGATTGATATCTTGAGTAACTTTCACACTATGGACTTGAATTTGCAGAGTTAGCGTTCAAACAGTAGTCATTTTCGGTTCAAGATCGCATTTTCAAATTGAATGAACCATTTGTTAATAACAATGACTCTAGCATGCTGTTTTTCAAGAGAAAAATGAGGTTTTCTTTAAGGAAGCTGCCATCTTTCGTATTTTTCGAAATTTTAAAAAGTGGTTCGTGAACCCGTAGCCAGTTGGATATATATGAAGACATTTTTTGTTGTGTTTTCGTTTCAGATTCCATTTGAGCCTAGTAGAGATCCCGCTGTTCAGGCCTCGCCGCTGGAGGGCTGCAACGCCAACTGCAGCACCACGAACACTGAAAAATTTTCCTCCACAAGAATTACATTCTAACCACAAACATGTGTACAACATGCTGGGAAAAAAATAATTTATTCCAACCAATGTGTTACTAGAAACAAAATCATCATTTTGACCCTTCAAATTGGGCTGCCAGAGAGGGATACCCCGTTAAGGAGCTCTGATCATTTCAATAAATGATGGTTGATTGAGATGATTTTCGGTCTCCAAGGATCTATATAGATATGTATGGGGAAAATATATTACGAAGCCGTTATATTTATTGGGATGTTGAATAAGTTCTCACTTTTTTTCGTAAAAATTAATGCTTTATTTAAAAAAAATCATTCCTAATGATTTCAAACGTTTCAAAACTGTTGTGTGATTAACTCCTAATGATTCTGAAAGTTCAGCTTGCGTCTGAAATGAGTCTGCATGGAGTAATGTCTCCAATTCAACACATCAAAATCATTATTTTTGAAACGTCTGAACCAATCTCTCCATGTTGTTTCCGACAGAGCATAGTCGCCGTAAGTCTCAACAAGAATTCTGTGCGCAGATCTTTTTAAAAATAAAGTAGTGCAGTATAATTCCCCGCAACTACTCTTTTTTGACACGAAATTTGACATGTTCAACAATATGAAAAAAAGTAGTTGTTTACACGTCGGCGAAATGACATATACGGAATTTCAAACTTGCTTATAGTACTTCTTTATAGATGCGTTACCATCTTAAACTACACGCACGCAGTTCTGGTAACGCCATCTGTTAAACAACAGCAAGAAGTATTCAACGTTCTAATACGTAATGTCGGCTATCCGCAGATCAGTCTATTTTGCGGACAGTTTTCAAATTTGTTGTACACTAATCTTTTATTTTCATAAAAATATGCTTACATTAATCTGAAGGTGATTTTGGGAACGTTGAGACTTGTATCATGTTTAGTATGGCGATAATAAGACTACCATAAGTACTACCTATCAATACTCGCAGTCGAGCCTTTTCAAAATCATATATAGGGTGGACCATTTAACGTGAGTGACCCAAATATCTCCGTTGACTTTAGAGTGAAGAAAAAATGCCAGGAAGGAATTTGATTGATTCCGATGGGCTGATACAGTGGTGAAAAATTCATTTTTGTCAAGGTCATCGTTTTTGCGTTCTCAAGGTCATCAATGGTTTTTCAAATGGGAACATGTTTTTTTTTAATCAAGACGTTGTAGCTGATATTCAGAAGAATCCAACGACCTATGATATCATTTCAAGATCATGATATAATAGGTCGTTGGATTCGTCTGAATATCAACTACAACGTTTTGATTTTTAAAAAAGCATTCTCCCATTTGAAAAACCATTGATCCGTTGTCCGTTGGATAACCTGCGCCGCTTTCACACGAGAAACTATTCGAAGGTCAAGAGAATCATTCATCCGACGTCTTTAAAAATGTGTCGAGGTTGATGGCCATCACTTTGAACATTTGTTACCATAAATTGTCTTCACAAAAAAATTAGTTTCATTATTCGGATATTCTAGTTGTCCATACCATCAGGATTTCCCGGTTTTACACGTTGGTTTTGGTGAAAAATCATTTCAATGATTCTTATGATATCGACTTATGATATCATCATGATATCATAAGTCGTTGAATTCGTCTGAATATCAGCTACAACGTCTTAGCAAAAAAAAACCATGTTCCCATTTGAAAAACCATTCATGACCTTGAGAACGCAAAAACTATGACCTTGACAAAAATGAATTTCTCACCGATGTATCAGCCCTTCGAAATCAATCGAATTACCTCCTGACATTTTTTTCGTCACTCTAAAGGCAACGAAGATATTTGGGGTGGTCACGTTGAATGGTCCACCCTGTATATGGGCTATTCAGGTCGACGAATCCCCGCCGTGAAAGGCCACAAATTCTGACAATACATAAAAGCGCTATTTCAAATGCTACCGATTACCCCTGAGATTTATGATACGCGCTTGGTGAACGATTCTCACAGCCGGACCTCAAGAAGTTTAACCATGATAACGCAAAATGTTTATGGAACTAAAGAATATCAGCAAATATCGTTCGCCACAAATGAACTTCCGTTTCATCGAAGAGAACTGTGACTTAAACACATTATCGCCATGCACACATATCAAGAAATTCCATTTCTCCAAGATTCCGGTGAAGCCGTAGGGTCAAACGCCTTTAAGGATGCGATAAAATAACAGGCTGCCTAAAGTTTTTTTCCTCATCCACGATTTCGTAAACCAGTCGTGGACAGTTGCCGCATTTTTATTCAATGAGACAAAGACCGGCGATGACAACGAATACGATGCACCAACGAAAATGTATGTCTATATGTATATGAAAAAAAAGTACTGTTAAGGATGGGTTGCGCAACGAGTTTGCCCATATGTAAGGGTTTGTGGAAACGTGTTTTACCCCTTTTACTGCGGGGGTCATTGCCAAGATCGCTCACGTCGGGGGCCCGGGGGCTTTTCTGGTTGTGGATTTTATTTTACTCGCTGCTCCGAGGCAATTCCTGCATACATATACATATACGTTTGAGTGTGTGTGTGTGTAACCGTTCGTGAGTTCGAGCCGGGGCAAGGGATTCCGCGATATATAGGGACTCAAACGCCCCCTCTCGTAGACACCAAGTATAGTAGTTACTAGATCGTGGGGTCCGCACGGAGGTCGACCTTCATTAATCAGGGGTCCTGCACTTCCTGGTGATAAATAACGTCGCCTGCCAGAGCGCGTGTGTGTACTAGGGTGGTAGAGAGACGCCGGCGACGACGCTTATTTGTATGTACAGACCCGGAATAAGAAGAAGAAGAAGAAGAAGGAGAAGAAGGGAACTACGACGACGACGGCGACGAAGAAGAAGCCCAGGAGACACGTTGCTCCTCGTTATGTTGGTCACGTAGGGTTTCGTATATACATATACAGATACGTATGGGAGTATGTACGAGCAGACACGTACGAGTACAGTACGAGCAGACACGTGTGTGCACAAGTACGTATATGTATGTGCACAGTCGAATCTCACCTAGCATCACCGCAGAATATATGTCCAGCGTAGAAACTGCAACGTTCGAAGCTCGAGCAGTGCACAAAATCTCGCCTCTGACTATGTGTAACAGAGAGAACAAGCGACTGGCCGAGACCTCTCGCGAAACAAGATTAAAATAAAGGATTCTCGGGACATAAAGTTGGAGAGAAGTGAGAGACAGGAAGCTGCAAAGAGCGAGAAAGCATCAATGGCAAAGACGAAAGCAAAGATAGAGGGCGGGAGAGATGGAGAGAGCGGGAGAGAGGAGAGAGACGAAAATAGGAAAAGGTGGGAAGCGCAGGCGTGCTTCAGCTTCGATATATAATCCTGGCTTCGAGCACTACTACAAATATTCGACGATTGCTATGAGCCAGCAGCATCTAAATTCTCAATAGGGCAAGTCCGGGGGGTAGCTGGTCACAGTTTTTTCAAGGTTTCGTCAAAATAAAAGTACAGACGTTTCATCACTTATCTCTTTTTGTAATTCAATTCTGAACATCCAATTACAAGATAATTTACAAAAATAGAACAAATTTTTCTGACAGGAACCTCAAAGGTAGTATTTTTTAAAATTACGATTGGCCATTTCCCTCGGAGTACTCGGGTGTTATGGTCATACTGCCGTCATATGGAAGAAGGCGGCATTTACAAAGAAATCGAAAATGCGTTTTACTATACAGAACGATGGGACATTTTGTACTGATTCCAACGGTACCAAAAACGCGTTTTGGATTTTTTTGTAGATGCCGCCGTCATCCATATGACGGCAGCATAGGAGTTAAGGAGAGATGACGAGTACATAGTTAATTCGACTCATGGTTTTATGTTTTGATTCTTATATTTGATTGCATCTTCTAGCCACATCTAGAACACATATAATCGAATTTAATACAATTTCCGTGCCCCCAAATTTGGCACATTATGCACCGAAGACAGTCTTCGATGAGACGAGTTTCATAATATTTTTCTCTGCGACGTTTTTTATCATTGTTCTTCTTATATAGTCTTTCTAAGGTCTTACTTGGTATTTCGGAGGTTCTAGCTGCCCCACGAACTGACAATACATATTTTTTCACAGCAATGATAGCTGCTTTTAATGATTTTTTAGTCTCGTTCCCTCGCGGACCAATTGATCTTCTCTTGTACTTATTTGGCATCTAAAACGGATCTAGAAAAAAATTACTTGAATAAGGTAGTCGCCCCAGTGGTCGTCAGGGTCGTAGTGATTGTCATGTTTACACATTAAATAAGTATTTTAAGATAAGAATCGGTCCTTTATGCAGATCTGTGATAAGTTCGCTCCCGGGATGTATTTACTCCGTGTGTTACATTGTGACAGTCGTAAGTATATGTACTCAAAAAGAATTAAATAAAATATATTCAGCTACGACGTCTATCTGTAATTGCGGCCGAATTCTTCATTAGGAGTTTCAAGTGAACCGTGTAACATCTCGGGTGATTTGAGAATGCCTGAGGACTTGCGTCAAGTAAGATTGTCGTCAAGTGATTAGCAAGGATCTTAGTTTTGCATTCAGCGTAAAAAAATATAGTTTTATGCTCATTTCAACGAGTTTTCATCCATGTCGATTACCGGTTTAGCAATATAAACACTCTGCCGGTTGATCGCCATCGCTGTCGATAACTTGGACAAGGTCGACAAAAAAATCTTATGAATCGAATATTAATTTATAGAAAATCAGAAAATAAATAGTAGGTCCGTAATTAGCATTGTCTGAAGAATCGACGGACCAGTAATCATCATACACACATTCGCGATAGTAAAAAGATATACATATAAACAAACGTCGTTGATTACTGGGTCGTGACTATGTCGATGACTGGGTACGTCCCGAACACAGGTGAATACCACTCGATCGAAAAAAAAATTAAAAATGTTTTTACGACAAAATAGTTGTTCATAATGATTGAAAATGAATAAAGATTATCATTCTCACGTAATAGCCATAATTAGTTTAATTTAAAAAATTAATAAACTTGTATGTGAGAGAAATTTATGTTTGAAACCCTTTATCAAATGTTTTTATAACATCCAAAAGCATGTGACTGAGCGCCTTAAAATTATGTTGCAGTCCAATATGCAGAGGCAATCGAGTCAACGAAGGCCTACGAACCTTTGCATAATTAGTTAAGGCCTTATATATCTTTGGATGGTCGGAAAACAAGGCTTTGTGGGATTTAAAAAAATACTAATGAAGCAATCAAAACGAAGTTTAGAGAGTTTATTTTACATATCCGTAGGTACTCAAATCAAAATTTTATTATCCTAAAATATATAACATGGCGGCCCAGTGGCCGGTACAAAGAGAACGCATTTTTTGAGGCTCTCTACAGGCGGACTCATTGGAGACGCACGCAAAAGAATTATTTTTTCCCTGCTCTACATGAGTTTTGCTACCGACGTACACACGATTATTACAACATATTTATTTGTGCAAATTTAGTCCCATGTTGAAAAAAAGTCGCATCTTCGATTAAAGAAACGGTCTTTATTTGTTTCCTAAAACCGTAATTGTTAATGTATTGGCAAAATCGTGTGTACATCGCTAGGAAATCTATCTAAGACACTGCAGTTGAAATTTGAAGTCAATCAGTCGAAAAATGTGGGACCTACGAGTCCGCCCGGTTTTGAAACCATGGCTTCACGAAAAAGCGTTTGAAGTTTTAAAATCATTTTTCCACGTGTCTTAAAAAATGTTTCCACCTAAAATAACTTTTGCATATCGTTTTCGGTATGCTTATACATCATTTAAATTAATAAAAAGAAGATCTTTTTTTATTTATGTATGATATTATATATACATATATATATATATTTTTTTTTAAATTTTTATATGTATTCCTCAGTGGTACGGGATCCTTCCCCTTTTACCATCCCCTCCTTTATTCCTTCCATTCCTTCCGACATTCACAATCCTTCCAGAGTTCCCTACATTCCTTCCAGCGTGCCCCCCCCCCCCCCCCCCCAGAGTGTTGACCGCAGCCACGCTTCCCTAATGCACTACTGTATCGAATTTGCACGAGGGCCCAGGGAAACTGCGGAAAACCTGGGCCGATACAGGCGGCTATATTTGGCTGAGTTTCAGTTGTATTACGATCAGAAACTCAGACAAACTGCCTCCCACTCAGAGGTTGACGCGCAAACCAGTGCACGGGCAAGCGGTCACCGTCCCAAGCATTGGCAGCCTCCAATGCTGCTTAACTTCAGTGACCGCCGAGCCCGCACACCGACTGCGGGCCCACCTCTGTCGGTTATTTTATATATAATAAGAAGATATATTTTCATTTATATATAATAACAAGAAGATATTTATTTATATACATTTTTTTTCAAAAGTATAATGAAGCCTCAAAGCAGTTGGAACGCATGTGACGAATAGTGGGATGTTCCCATGGCGATTACTAGACCATCTATCATGGCAGCATGACGATGATCGGTAAAATACCGTCTTATAACCTTTACGAAATATTTTCTCAAAAACTGTACCAGGCACAGGGATTTTACGAAGACGTTCTTTTTCGTAATGAAAAACTGATTAAGAATTACTGAACATAACTTTTTCTCACTTTCCAAGTTTAGCTATATAAATTTGCAAAGTCGTGCGATCGGCTTGAGGTGACGATTACTGGGCCGACTACTTTACATCAGAAGTCATAGTATGCCGTCATGCACCGACTATCTGTGGCCGTCTCTCCTAATCTTCTGGGAGAGATGGCCGCACTAAAATGTAAACAAGTAGAAATAATACATGTGAAATGTTGAGGTTAACGAAGCACTGCTCGTAAACTATTCACGAAATACAACAATAGCATCAATTTTACAAAATAACATCACCACAACATAAAACATGAACCCTTTAAAAAGTTTCAGCAGTAGCCAAAAGAATGAAAAAGGATTCTACTTACTTTTTAATTGTTTTGTCCAACTGTTGCTCGTACACTTACACCTGCGCACCATGCGAAGCGAATTAAGCTATAACAGGTAACATCTAGTGCGCAGTTGTACGAAATATTTCTCTTGACCAGCTCTCCCTTATGGCTAACTCCCCTGAATGAACAGTTACTTCGTCCGCAGTTACTGATTATAATTACAATGTAATTTATCATTTTTGCCAACACAGTGTTATGGAAACTTAAAGCAAACCGTTTCGGAATTAAAACATCTAAATTCTCAGGGCTCCCTCGATAGGTGTGATACTCTCCGCAGTAAGACCGATTTTAATCTGTAAAACTTGTGTGTTTACTGGTCTAAAACTGTTTTTAGATGAAACAAGGCCACTTAAAAACGACGTCAACAGGTAACGTCAATGTCTGCTTTTCTGATAAGCGAGCGGAGATGATAAGATGACGGATGTACCTTTGTATCATGCGTTTCTCGAGGCAATGCATAATCAACGTATTTCTCATGCTATGTATGATTGACAATTGACGTTGAAGGGACAGTTGATTATTGAACTTTTGATGGAGTCTATACTCGAGCCGCTGCCATATAGGGAAGAATTGTTTATGCAGACACACTCGTATACTATGAAGCATGCTCCTGAGTAACGGTTATACAAACTTGCATGGTAAATGGTTGTTAACATTCAATCTTTTTCATGATTGTGATAAAAAAACAACTCGGTCAATACATTGCGACCTCTCATATCGGAACCTTCACAGATGCAACAGCCCTCCACTACGTGCCGAATATCGATCCGTGTAGCGCATGTTGGAGGAAGCGCCGGGCCCTAGTGTGAGGCTCGAAGCATGCTGGACAATAAGAGGGCTTTGACGGGTACTGCAATCTGCTACCCCAACCTCCATTTTTGCAAGTGTGATGTGGAGCCGATCCCGCCGCTGTGCCGATATGAGTGGTCGCAGTGAACTTTTCTTTTGCTTCACCTGCCCGATAGACCTCTGCTGTCTGCTTTTTTCCGTACGGAAATATATCGACTCAGTGATTCGTAACATTGAACGAACGGGGCTCACGTCAGTATTTGAAACAATTGCTACAGACGATATGTGAAGACTTGGTAGCTTCGACATCAAACATCTCGAGTGAGAAACGGTAAAGGTCCTTGAAATTTAAAAAAACAGCTGGATATTATGGTCCTGTTCGCCTACTATGAACTTTAATGAATCTTGTTGAAAGTGGCAATCGCGCGAGATGAGTATTAAACCATAGTAGGCGATGACTTTTCTGCTACTGCTCAGCTTCCTGATGTATCTGGGTGATAAACATCACATTTTTTCCGGCTGTTTACACAGGAAGCGGTACCAAGAGCAAAAAGTTACCGTTCCTATGTATGTACATGGATGACATGGGATATAAAAACCTGCATTAGTCTTGCATCATTTCTGATAAGATGCTTTGCATCGACTCAACTGAATATCCATTTTAGGCCTGCCATTGTCATGCTCTATGCAAGTCACTACATGCGTGTATCAGTCTCCAAACGTTGGAAACCATCCCAAGCAGTCTTTGGCGCGTCAACAGTTCAGTGTTGTACGGCTTTGTACGTCACTGAGTAATCAATTTCCGTCTAGTACAACATTACGAGGAAGTATCGTTGATTTAAAAGCGACGAGGGTGGAGCTCGCAGCCCACCATACAAGTCACACCAAACGTTGCAGAGAGTTTATAGTACCAGATATATGCGGATAGTACATAGACATATTCACATACATGTAATATAATCCCATGCGTGAGATCGGTGACACCCACAATCATCCACATTCTTCTTATTTCTCGCCCTCTCTCTCTCCACCCTCCCTCCTCTCTCTTCTCGGCTATTGCAATGGGATCGTGTGGCCTCTCGCGCATCCAACTCTCGCCATCACCATCAGCTTTCACATTTCCCATAAAGAGTGCACCGCGGCAATAAGCGAGAAACTTCACACACAACTGGGCGTTTATAGCCTCGTGCGGCGTGTATCGCGGGTGGATGATTACGAGCGAAAGAGATTGAGAGCGAGGGGGGGGGGGGGGGAGAGGAGTACAGTTATTGTGCGACGAACCTTGCACCCACCCTAGTGCAAGACAATAATAATAAGAGGACGACGATGAAACGAGAAACGTGTTGCTGGTTTTCATATACGCCCCGGGAAGGATTACATACTCTCTTGTTGAGAAGCGACCCGTGCGAATTATTATAATACATTATTTTTTTTGTCTTGCATCTCATCTTGCGGTCTCTCTCCCTCTCTCTCTCTCTCTCTCTCTCTCTCTCTCTCTCTCTCTCTCTCTCTCTCCCTCTCTTTCGTCTGATGTGTGCATCACGTAACAGAGTGCGATTTCCGAGGACGATAACCGAAACAATCGGAAGTTGTGCTCACACCTTCTCCGCGCTCTCGAACACGCGCTTACGAAACATCACGGATATTGCACTTTCCTCACTTCCTCGGAACCGTACCATAAAAATCGCGCGAAATAAAATACACCTGCCTATGCGATACAATACGAATACAATTTTAAATTTGTTGATTCATATCACATTACCACACGTACTTCAACCGAACTGAGAAAATGAGCTACGCAAGTTTTTTCCTGCAAATCCTAACAAAAATGTTTGAATACAATATTTAAAAAAACCTTAGAAAAGTATACATATATATATAGTCCAACGAGACCGAATTTATTATTGTACGTAGCCGAACACGATCCAATCTCTCGCCGTAGAGCTACTCACTCGTCGTGACGGTTGCTCCGCCGATTCTAGCAGGCACTTTGCCATTCGAGGAACCGTCGGGGAACCTGCGAATGTCGTTGAACACGTTTTCACGGTTGCGGCGAGCGTGAGCCTGAGCGATCGAGAGGCATATAGGCGGCTAACGTTTTTCCTCTGCCTCTATCGCTTCATGGAAACGAGCTATTATCGCTATTAACGTAATGGATGTACACTCCAAGGAAGTGGTAAGATTCGGTATATGGTACGAGACGATGAGGAAAGTATACAACCAAAGGTAACGGAGAAAAAAGGCGCGATGGACAGGGAGAAGATGGAGAAGTAGGCGACGAATGAGACAGATAACGTGTCTTGGATAATCTAAGATGTGCACGTGTGAACTATATATATTTACCCACATACTGAGACGATAAGACATAGTGCTTGTACATTCGTTTTTCAGCCTCTAATGAACCTGGTATGGTTCGAATACGATTCTGAGAACATTTGTATCACTTCAGGAAATTTTGTCTCTTTGGCTGTCTGTGGGACTGAAATTGGTGGGAAAACGGTTAAGGGGGGAGATACCTTTAGGCGAGGAAAAAAATGGCTGATTTTCATGATTTTTTTTAAAGGAAAGATTTCTTCACCTTGTTTTTGATTCGAGGTATGTTTTATAACTACTTTTGACTGTTACATCGTATTTTTATTTATTGATCTTTGAAAAGGGCCGTGGTATGGCACAGTCTTCTAAACGGATTGCGGCGGTTGTTGTCAGACGGCGTAACACGTAGCGTCTGCGGGATTAACCTGAAAAAAACTATCGAAGTTTTTTCTTTCATTAACTCTCATACGCAGAATATGAACCAAGAAAGAGTAAGAAATGTCGAAGATGGATGAAATGGTACAGTTTAAAACAAAAAGATTGAATTTTAAAAAAATGGCTGCGTGTTATGCCTGCTCGTCTTAATGAGCGGGCTGAGATTGATTTTCTGATCGATTGTAAGGTATTTAGTCATATAACCTATCTCAGAAGATATTAGGTGTACAACTTAGTTCGGTCCGTTTTCAAAAGATGGCTCTGGGTGCTATAAATGGTTGACGGCAACAGCTGATTTTGGCTGTTTCGTGAAGTATCAACATCTCTTAACCAAATATCGTTTACAGACCTTTGAGTTTTGCGCATCAAGTATAATTTTTACTGCGGTGAAAATGTCGAATTTCGTCCCAAATAAGCACCATTTGCGGGAAGTCTTGATTTTCTGTTTCAATTGGAAGAAAAGTGCAGCTGAAGCTCACCGAATGCTGGTCAAACTATCACGGGAGACTTCTACAGGCAACAATTGATCCGTTTAAAGCGAGCTATAGCCGAAAAACGTCCAGAATATGCGACCAAACACGAGTCCATAATCTTTCAACATGACAATGCTCGGCCTCACGTTGCTATTGTGGTTAAAAACTATTTGGAAAATAGCGGGTGGGAAATTTTGGCTCACCCGCCTTATAGCCCAGACCTTGCCCCTTCCGACTACCATTTGTTTCGATCGATGCAGAACGCTTTGACTGGAATACGCTTCACGTCCCAACAGGGTATCAAAAATTGGCTCGATTCATTCTTGGCTTCAAAAGATGAACGCTTCTTCCGCGACGGAATTCATAAATTACCAGAAAGATGGGGAAAAGTAGTGCTTAGCGATGGACAATATTTTGATTAATGTATTAATTCATTTTATCATTCAAATAAGTGCGTATTTTAAGCAAAAAAACGGACCGAATGAAGTTGTACACCTAATACATTTCGCGTTAGATATTGAGGGGTGAGATGCAGTCAGAATTTAAAAAAATCGATTTTTTTTACATTTTCTCAAAGTGTGTTGTTCCGAAAATATTCTCTGAACATTTCACGTAAATCCGATGAATAGTTCCCGGTATATCCCACAATTAGTGAAGGGGTTTCGGGTTCCCATGGCAGGTAGCGGCTGACAAACGCGCAAACGATAATACCCGGGAAGGCAGAATGCTTCGAAGACAACAACAAATTGATATTTTGGAAGCTTCCGCATCGGCAGAAGCCCTGTTGTATGGGCCAGGAATCAATGATTCAATGTAAGTAATTTTTTAATTAGTATTTCTATACATAAATCAAGTGTAAAATTGGAATAATCTTTCGGAAATTTTCAAAAATTTATTACTCAAAAACTATGAACTTTAGCAACATTTTATGAAGAATACTTTCGATTTAAAATTACCCAAAATATTTTGAAAAAATACTTTATCCCCAAAAACTTTAATTTTTTGAAAAATTGTTTCAACAAGTGGCTATAAACAATTGAATGCTCGACTTTTTGGCAAAAATTGTGATATTCGGATTCAGCGGATCAAAATACATAAACAAGGTTACCTTCATCCATCGAGCTCAAAATTTTACGAACATATAAGACCGTATCTACATAAAAAAACATTAAACGCGTTTTTCTCGAAACTATGTTTTTCAAGTCCGTGACCACTACAATTCAAAACCCACTCGATGGATTTTGATGAAATTTAGTGTGCTTATTGACAGCAATAAAAACTAGTCTTTAATCGAAAGATTTTTATTTTGGTTGAACATTTTTTTTTCTAACAATAAACGAACGATTTTTGGTCGAAAATCGAAAGTTATCTTTTGGAAGCCACCATTTTGTCAATTAAAAAACAACTTTGATTAAGAACTAAATTTATTGTTAAACTAATGATTTTTTTGTTTTTTTTTTAAATTTCAGATGATCCAGTAAAATTTTATGATGGTCACCGCAAAGCACTACATGCCGAAGGGGGTCCGACAAAGATGGCGAAATTTTTACAAATAACCAATATTTTTCTTTGAAAATTTGTACAAGTCAAGTTGAAATATAACATAAGAAGTCTGTGGAAAGACTTTTGTAAAACAAACTTAATTACTATAAAAAAAATTATTGAAAATGCTCGTTTTTCACGGCTCTGACTGCATCTCACCCCTTAAAGCTTTCGGCGCACCTATCTATTGGGTTAAAATAGAGGAGTTGAGGGAATTAAATGGAGGCAAAGAGTATATATATATATATATATATATATATATATATATATATATATATTATATATTGTTATACCGAATTTGAGAAATTGATAATGGGTGAAGGGGGGGGGGGGCAATTTTGCTACCTCTAATTATTATCTCAGCCTCCTTTCGTACATTAATTCGATTGTGGTTTTAACAACTTAACGACTTATAGTGTAATGAACTTGCAATTTGATATTGTGCTGCCGCTAGACGTTCGGGTCTCCTCGACGACAATGCAATAGTACGGCACCCACGTACGCAAATTACACGTTGGATTTTGGCGGTTGAGAATTTGATTGGATGAATAATTATTTCTGCGCACTACTAATGAGTTCTTATCGGCATGCGACGCGTAATGAGACGCTGCACCTCGGTAGCTTAAGGGGTTACCCCCACTTGCGATTTTGAAAAAATCGATTTTTTCTATTTGCATTTTTTTGAAGTATAAGTATCTGAGAATATGTCCCGGAAATTTCAAGTCGATCCGAACAAAATTGACTGAGATATGAGCGTTGAAAGAGAAGAATCCGCGTTGAAAGAGCGTTGAAAGAGAAACTTTAAACGCGTTTTTCTCAAAATGGCATTTCTAAAGTCGGTGACCAAGATTACTCGAACACTAACGAACCAATCTTCTTGAAATTTTGCAGGCTCATTTAATACATAAAAATGTAGTCTTTAATCGGTCGATTTTTTTTTTCGAAAAAATGGCCGTTTTATAGCCAAAAAACGGCCGTTTTTTTCGTTAAAATCGAACCATTAACTTTGACTGTCCGCCATTTTGTGAAAAATGAATATTTTTTAAAATCCTTCGATTAAAGACTAGTTTATACTTATATTTGACTAAATCCATGCGCATTTTTTTTTTTCAGTTGATCCACTTCGCCGCAATGTTGGTCACCGCAAACCGTGTATATAAAAACATTATTTCATTGACGGCCATTTGCCACTAAACAATGTAATATTTTTCAATAAAAAAATTACTGAAAGTTCTTCAAGATGTGTTCTTTAAGATGGTATATTGATCGATCAAAAAAGTTTTGTAGTTTTCTTTAAAAAAATTCTTTTTTTTAAAGAAAAAAAAAGAAAAAGGCCTTTTTTTGCGCTACAAGTGGGGGTAACGCCTTAATTAACCCTCGGGCAGTGATGCTTGATCGCGAAGAATCGAAGACACGTACTCGGAGCTAACTTCCCAAATAGGGTTTTACAATCGGCACAGTAATGGCCCACGACTGGTTGCCAGAGAACAAACGATGGCGCGGTAATGGCTATGTAAACGGGCCAGATCCGCACCATGCATGGTTGGTAATAGTAAACCATGAATGAGTGCTAAGACTTGGCCAACTATCATACGCCCATATTGGCCCAGCAACGGATGCCGGATTTTCTGCCGGAAATGAAAAACAAAAAATTGACAAATTATGAATATAAAAATTCTAGTAGTATCTTGTTTGTTTTCTTATGCTTTACTTATGTCCATGTACATAGGATAATTGCATTAAAAACGCTTTCTGCATTGTTCAAGTTTTTACCTTTCATCGGGATCGAACACTGCGCCTTTCGTTCTAGTGTCGAGCGCCCTACCCACTTAGCCATTCTAACACTTACAGAATCCATCGTTTGTTCGTTCCTTACTGTAATGCCGATAATTTTATTCGTGACATTAAAGTTTACCGACAATTTTTTTGGTCCATTTAGGCTGTAATAATAACTCGCTCGTTTTGGGTAAAGTTCCGAAATGCATACTTCTCTGATCAAGCTGAAATTTTGCACCGAACTTCCTCTCATTATTCTAAGAGAAACCGTTAACGGATTTTTGACGACTAGCAATAGTTTTCGATATATCGCATTGTAAAGTTTATCATTTCACGCCATACGAGTATATCTATATATCCGATAGATACCCCCCACTCATCCGGTCGCGCTGCTTCCTGGCAAACAGTGCTCGCCCGTATGTGCATATCACTTGCCATGTGGGATGAGTTTGTTTGGGTTTATTTAATATAGTAGCAGCGCACTACAATAAATAACTTTCAATATACGATATATCGAAAACTATTGCTAGTCGCCAATATCCTTTTAAAGGTTCTCCTAAAATATTGAAAAGAAGGTCGGTGCAAAATTTTAGCTTCATCAGTGGGATATGCTTTTCGAAACCTTATCCCTTGTTTTTACGTGTTACAGTTTAACGACCTGCATTTGCAAAACGCCCAAAAACAAACCATCAATGGTTGGAATAGATCTGGCAAGCCGTTCATCCGCTTACGATACCCCAATGCTGATCGCCATATTATCGGTGCGATGGTATTGGCCCACCAATGGCTGGCATAGATCTGGCAAGCCGTTCATCCGCCTACGATACCCCAATGTTGATCGCCATATTATCGGTGCGATAGTATTGGCCCACGAATGGCTGGCATAGATCTGGCAAGCCGTTCATCCGCCTACAGTACCCCAATGCTGGTCGACGAATTATTGGCCGATTATCAGCAAACCGTTTAATGGCTGAATGCTGGCATTTTTGTTACGACAGGCGACCCTATATGGGTTACAAGGGCACGGAATAAGACTCAGAGTACAGAGTCCCAAGGCCTACGTAGAGCTCCGCTCAGTTCTAGGATTCGCGAGAGACTGTATAATGTGGTTGCGACTTGATGGTAGGTTGCTTCGTGATTTTGGTACAAATCATCAGTTTTAATTGTTGCTCAGCAACAAATTTCGAAATGGGTATGGGACTGAGCGGCCGAGGCTTGTCCCGTGTCTTCGTTGAAAGCCATTCACATCGCAAATGATTAGACTTAGCATTCTGAAGAAATCGAAGATAAAACTGCCATAGTGGATTTTGGTTTCGCAATGAGGATTCTGTATATTCAAAAGAATGTATCAAATCAATGAAAATGAGATATGGATATAACATACGTTTTGCATTTTGAAAAATACTTTTTGTTTAATCTGTAAGAATTTTTCGTCATGTTTTAGACAATAAGTCAATAAGACAATAAGATTAGTTTTTGATCTATATTTCACGCTAGTTTTGAAAATGCAGCTTAGAAGACCATGCCATACCTGTGCCATTTTAAAAGATTAGTTTTAAAAAACATCATGTAACAGCCAAGCGTAGTAATAAAACATAGTATATAAAACAAGTCTAAAAATGGTGAAGAAACCTTTCCTTTAAAAAAAAGCCATGAAAATCAGCAAATTTTGTCCTCGCCTAAAGGTATCTCCCTCCTTAAAGAATTTGTTCTGGACCTGTGATATGCGAAATAAAATGCTTTCGCAATTTTCCTGCAGTTTGTTTCATCAAAATTCATCAAGTAGAGCGTGAGAAAATGCGATTTTCCTGTGAAAAGGATGGTGGCGCCCTATACTTCGGCAGGTATGAGGACGGTTTTAGAGTTTATGACTCCATTCTCGATTTTTTTCTGGTAACGTAATTATGTGTATATACAAGGTGTCCCTCTTATCTCTGCCAGCTGAAATAACTCGGTAATTATCGACGTCACAAAAAATGTTGCGGACAAAAGTTGTAAGGTGTGAAGAGGGCCATCTAATGCGACCAATTTTTTAAATTTATTTCGGTGGAGGCACTGATGCACAGTGAAGGTCACCTCTGCTTTTTCGAATGGGATAGCACATTTTTTCAACCATCTTTCAAGCACCTCAAGCCGCATATAAAACATTCAAGGTCCGTATCGAACACCTATCTATCATCGATGCTGATCTTGAGTGGTCTTGAACGACTTTGACCCCCTAATGTTTTTATGCGGCTTGAGGTGCTCCACAAGATGGTTGAAAACAATGTACCATTCCATATAAAAAAGTGGAGGTGACCTTGACCGTGCGTCAGTGCCTCGACCAAAATAAAAAAAAAATTGGTCGCATTAGCCCTCTTCACACCATACAACTTTAGTCCGCAACATCTTTTGTGACGTCGATAATTACTGAGTCATTTCAGCTGGCAGAGACAAGAGGAACACCTTGTATATACACATAATTACATTCCCAGAAAAAATCGAGAATGGAGTCATTAACTGAAAACCGTCCTCATACCTGCCGAAGTGTAGCGCGCCACCATCCTTTTAAAAGGAAAATCGCATTTTGTCACGCTCTACTTGATCGATTTGGATGAAACGAACTGCAGGAAAATTGGGGCCCAAATAACAGGTCGATTTTCAATATTTGATTCTGACGAGAGTATCGCGATGACGAGGCCGGCGTTTCACACTCAATTGATGTGTTGTTTTGCTAAGAATGCGTTTTTGTATTAAGAAATATCGATAAAGAATGAAGTTATTATTATTCAAACAAAGTGCTACCGTTGCTTCTTGGCCGATCTGTGTAGGTGATTGTAGCAACTGGGGTGATCTGGAATGAAAAATACAAAAAAAGTACTTTTAGTGTAATAATGAAACTTTTGTATGATTGGATATATTTTATAATTTTAAAAGTTACGGAAATGCTAAGCTGCACGAAAAAGTTGAATGTTTTTATTTAAAAAACCAACGTAAATATATTGTTATCAACAAACGGCTAAAATGTTTCAAGCTTTTATTACACCGTTACACCGTTTCATAAAGCATAGTTTTAACAAAAATCGAACGGAAGAAGGGCCCGTGCAGAAATTGCCGTAGGGATCCAATTAGATTACCATACATGTCCCCGCTTCCTGATAGGGATCCAATGGGCTGATCGCAATGGATCCGTATCCTAAAACGTCACGTTCGTACATTGGATTCTAATCAGGAACCCCTACTGAAATCCAATGTACGAACCCAATTTCAATCGTAAAGAATCGTAAAGATTGTCGATGGATCCCTTTGCATGCACTACGTTGATTTTTTAAAACAAAATATGCAGATATACAAAATGAGTGACCGACACTGGTGGACTGCCAGCGCCATAAAAAGGGTGCGCGCCGCGCGGTGGGCCCCGCTCACTCTATGGTGGCTTTGGCGCGAAACATAAATACTAGATCCGGACAATAGAGAAATTTCGTAAAAAAAAATTACATACATACGTACTTATAAAATGACATACATAAGTACTAAAGAATAACAACAGGGGAAATTAACAAATCTGACCCTTACTGCCCTAAAATTACATTATAGCTTGAAACTTATTAGAAGCCAAAATAAAGATAGTAGCCGCTGCTGTTGCCAACTTATTTTGTTATACCCACCATAAGCAGTTCTTCAAACCACCAGAGAACCTCTAATACCACCTGGTGTTACTGCTTACTGTCTAGTAAGTAAGCAACTACATCTGATGCACTTACATTAAAAAAAATATTAAGTATTTCAAAACATACTTTTTCAAGCAAATCGAACTCGATTCAATTACTATACCCTGTGGTTTATATTCATGCAAATCTATATACAGCCAAAACATTGTTCAGGGAATCCCCATGGCGCTGGTAGGTATTCACAGGATCGCAGTGTCGCCTACACCATAAAAGTTGACACACTTTCTGTTGAAGGGATTGTCATAGCAAAATATAATGTTTTTATTATAAATTTCTTTACACGATAGTGGTTGAATTTTCTTGCTTACCACCTTTAGCCGCTGCAGGACTTTCCTGACCCACCGTCTTACATACAGATCTGGAAACGGAGCCACATTTGAATGATGCCGTGAGGCACCGTTATAAGATTCACTTTTTAATCCGCTCGCCGCCACATGCGTCGCTCCTATCGGAGGATATCCCCCACCCACGGTCTTCTGTGATCTCACCCTTCGCCCCCTACTTATAATTTCCGTGTTGTCATGTGAACGATAACCTCGGTCCGTGTGTTATCTCATGCTCTTAAGGCATTTCTTTCACGAACTCGAATATGTAACAATTAATTGATTTTCGTCTATAATCAAGTGAAAATACATCCCCATATACTGGTAAAATTGCAAGCCAATTTACCGAACTTTTAATGAAAAATGACGACTGTGAAAAAGGTCTCATTTATACGGCGCTTTATGGGGATAACGCGCTGGCCACATTTCTATGTAATAATTTAAACACTAAATAACTCTAGATGCCAGATATAAACTGCTCACACGTGTAAAATATTGTGAAGATTTCGTAACGACAATAAAAAGAGCCGGTCACCGAATGTTTAGAGAAAATATTCAGGATTAAACTTAGAAAAATGTGACTAGCAGAAGAGTTTTCGTAGCTGCAACCTTCAGAGAATGGGTCTATCAATCAGTTTAGTCTTCAGTAAGCGTATTATTTGTTCATTTGGTTTTTTGTTCGCATCCTATTTGTTTTTTGCCCCATAAAATATTCGGGGGCAAGGTCGACGGCGCATGCGCCATGATCTGGAGAGTGGGAGAGATGGACAGAAGCTATTCTGTCCTTGTCGCACACGTACCCGTCAACAGCAATGCCACGTAGTGGCGAAAAATGTAAAGAAGAGTAGATCGGCTTAGCGCGCCTAACACACGGTCTTACATACAGGCCTGGAAACTCCTAGGGTGTGGAGTGAATCAGATAATGAGGCAAACAGTCAGTTCTCGCTTTTGTCACCGGAAGCGCTGCTGGCAGAAGTTAGCCAATCAAACGCAGGTCCGAACAGCTGTGCAAAGGCGCAGATTTTTCGAAATAAACATAGAGCCTGTTCGGTTTAGCTATACTTTCTACAATTGCAATAGATACAGTAATAGAAAGTCCTCGGAAGGCGTAAGAAGTGCAGAAAAGTGTAGCCAAAACGAACAGACCCAATATTTTTTAGAGCGATATAAATGGAAAATGATCGAGTATTTTCACTGCTGAATGAGAATTATTATATCAGGAGAATGAGAATTATTATTTCAGGAAACTGGATTTCTCGTATGTTCGAACTTCTGTAATATTTTTATTTGGTCTTTCGCGATTTGAGTAGATGGGGTGTGAACAAATTTGTGCCGTCTAAATTTTTTCCCTTATAATTGATGTTTATTCTTAGTAGATTGAATTCCTTATTGGTTTCTACAACTTTTATTTTTATATTTGCTTTTTGAACTATGTCAATAAAAACCTGAAAATAAATATAATTGAAGAGGAATAAAAAAAGAAATGAACGCATTGTGTATGTTTAAAACGCACCATTTTTCTTGATTGTAAGTTCGGCGAGTTTGTTTTTTTTACAAAAAAATTGTTTTTGCCCTTTTGGTTTTGTTAATAGGCGAAGTGGCGCATCCTCAATCGAATATAATGAAATATAGCGAAACATAAGGCCGGGTCCACACTATGCTGTGGTACCGGAGCATTTCAGGTAGTTTAGATTTCTAGAAACGTTGTGAACTTGTACTGGCTGTCAGCAGGTTATTTTTCCATTGCTGTATATCTATGTCTGCAAGACTACTTCTACTTGCCAGCGCTTTCAGTGGATAAATGAGGAACTACGTTTTTGCTTCACTAATAATGACACTTTCCGCCACGCAAGAACGCCGGAGTTTCCAGACCTGTATGTGAGACCGTGGACTAACATATCGTGACCGTTTCCAAACCTGTATCAAAGAACATATATTACATGGAAGCACAGGTGCCGTGTTAGTATTTGGCACAGAAAATGTAGTATATATTTCCGCTGGTAGAATGTGCGGCGACGTATTGGTGTGCCACACACAATTAAAGAACATATATTCTTTGGATATGTTCATGCACATCGATACAGATAGCGCCTTAGGTGGCTCGGGTGATAACTAAACCAAGAAATCGTGGCACTGCTTCCATAAGACATGTGCTTTCATGTAATATGTGTATTGTCCTTGCCTGAAGATAAGACCGTGCCCTAAGCATTCGAAACTCTCGTCTCGGGGAATACCCGTCGGAGCAGAGACAATCCGAGCAGACCGCTCGCGCGCGTCAATTGTAATTTCTTTGTTATAAATTACGTATAATGAAGCTTGACTAGAAATACTAAATGAGTAATGTAATTTTTTCTTTGATTTATTAGGTGCGCAACCAAGTTCTCGCTGTTTTTTTTTCTGAAAATGCCACTTTATTGTGAAAAAATGGTTACAAATGAATCATTAAAAATATTGCCCATCGCTAGCGACAACTTTTTCCCATCTTTCTGGCAGAGCTCGAATACCGTCACGGTTGAAGTGTTCGTCTTTTGAGGCTATCCACGAATCAAGCCATTTTGAGATTTCATATGAGCGGAATTGCTGATTAGCCAGACCATGTGCCATCGAACGGAACAAGTAATAATCGGACGGCGCAATATCTGGAGAATATGGCGGGTGGGGTAGGACTTCCCATTTGAGCGTTTCTAAGTAGGTTTTAACGGGTTTGTCAACGTGAGGCCGAGCATTGTCATGCTGTAAAATCACTTTTTCGTGCCTCTGCTCGTATTGTGGCCGCTTTTCGCGCAGTGCTTGGCTCAATCGCATCAATTGAGTTCGATACCATTCCCCAGTAATGGTTTCGCTCGGTTTCAACAGCTCATAATAAATAACACCGCCCTGGTCCCACCAAATACAAAGCAAAACCTTCGCAGCGTGAATACTCGGCCGAGCCGACGACGTAGAAGCATAACCGGGCAGTCCCTATGATTTTGTTCTCTTTGGGTTGCTGTAATTAATCCATTTTTCATCACCCGTAACGATGCGATGAAGAAAACCCTTTCTTTTTTGCCGCTGGAGCAGTTGTTCACAGGCGAAAAAACGACGCTCAACGTCTCTCGGCTTCAAATCATAAGGAACCCAAGTTCATTGTTTTTTAATCATTCCCAACGCATGCAATCGCTTGGAAATGGCTTGGCGAATAACTTCTATCGCTGAAGCAAGCTCTTTTTGCGTTTGGCACGGATCCTCATCGAGCAATGCCTCCAATTCAGCGTCTTCGAAGGTTTTTGGCCTTCCTTCACGTGAACGGTCGTCAACATCGAAATCGCCGTCTTTGAAGCGACGGAACCAATCACGGCACGTTGTTTCACTTAGAGCAGCATCTCCCTAAACTTTTTGGAGTTCTCGATGCGCTCTAGCCGCCATTTTCTTCGAATGAAAGAAGAAAGGCAACACTTCCCGCAAATGACGATTATTCGGCACAAAATCAGACTTTTTCACACAACCAAAAGTATACGACGCAAAAACAAAATCACTAATGTGTCAAAGCGGTTTGTTTCTCATAAGTCTAAGCTTGGTTCATGACGTGTTGGTTATGTCACAATCGACCAGCACTTACTAGTGGCGCCATCTCTTGAAAAACAACGAGAACTTAGTTGCGCACTGACGTGTTGAGTGAGTTCAGAGTTGATATGAAATTTAAATAGTGTTCGTATTATGGTGCATCTAAGAAGGGCCAAAAGTAAGTAAATAAATTACTTATTAGGTTATTGTTGACTCGTAGTTTTTAAGTAAGTATGTGTCATCGGAATAAAAGTGTATGGTCCCAAAAATTCTATAATCCTTTGCAAACATTTGAGCCTTACACTGTTTGACAGTACGTTTATACCACATTGTTGTAAGATCGAAATGTGTTACAAATTGTAGAATCATGATTTTTAAAATATACTGGTTTATTATCCAACTCCTAAAAAAGAGGAGGTTATCAGTTCGATTGTATATGCATATATTTTCGCCTATAAGTTCGATAAATATGCACCGATTTCGATCATTCTTTTTTTTTGTTTGAAAGTATGTGCCACGGTGGTCCTATATAAATTTAGGCTAAGTTCACATGACCGCGCGCGTTCACGTTCGGCTCAGCGCGTGGTACCTCACGGTCATGTGAATTTAGCCTTAATCAAGATTTGATCGTGGACTTCGGAGATACGCCTCAGACCTTCTTAATTATGACTTGAATCAATGCAATATTTTTACGTTTCTTCGGGCATAACTTGACAACAAAACACCTATTTGGTTTAGACTTTTTTCGTTCGAAAGTATGTGCCTAAATGGTGGTCTCCCATAAATTTAATCAGAACCTTATCGTGAATTTCGAAAATACACCTCGGAACACCTCAACTTCGATTTGCATAAATGCACAATTTTCAAGGTTAGAAAGAAATCACTAGCGTAGATAGGTGGGGCGGTGGGAGCCGAGGAAGGCACGCTACCCTCTGCTCACCCTCAAAAGTTTCCAATACTCCAAATTAAAAAATATTACGATTCATGATTGTTGGGTTTGTATATAATTATAGTAGTCCAATTGCTTGTGATTATGGTATGTTCTTTAAAACGAATGTCGTTCAAAATGAAAAAATGAAAAAACTCTTTTACAAAAAATTTAAAGCGACTTAAAAAAACCCTAGCATAGAAACACCAAGAATATAAAATAACAATTTCGCCATAAACCAAAACTCAACTGTACAAATTTTCAAGTCGGTGCCAAATCAACTTTCACCGGCGATTAAAACCAAATCGTGACAATTGTCGACCAAAATTTAAGTAGTTCAATTGACGTGACACCTACTTCAAAAGTTGTTGGGTTTTGGTTCATGGCGAAGTTGTTATTTTATACTTGCTAGGGTTCTTATCTCAGGGGTTTTCTAAAATTGATTAAATCATATGGTAAAATCGAAATAGTTTTAATCCACTGAAAGAATTGGCTTTTAGGTCGGCCGCAATCTAAACCCTGTAAGTGACATTCATTTGAAAATGACCATGCATGTATGATCGCAATGGTACCTATCTACTCTTTACTACCGACACGGGGAAAAATGAAATATAAAAAATACCGTTGTACTATTATTTCGTCATTTTGGGCATTTTTATAGAGATATACGAGACTAGCTTTAAAAATTATGTTTAATTTCTCGCCATGCACCAGACGAACCATCTTTTATCGATGTACCTAGGCCAGGCTATGAGTTCTCACCAAAAGAAATCTAATAATTTTTTTTCAGTGAATAGAATTTACCCATTCGGCGTTCAGAAAAGAAAACTGAAGAAAGCAAAGGCTGAAAGGGCTCAATCACTCGCTGGGTCTTTATGCAAATACCTTTCCTCTCATGGAGAAAAGAAAGATGGTCAAGGAAAGAGTGATCAAACTGGTGAATCTGGCTGCAGCGTACAGACAATTGATGTTGAGACTACAAACACAGCTGAAAAACCTGCTGCATGTGAGTTTAATAAAGACTTCGACGTAGGTGACACTGAAAAAAAAGATAATGAAAATAGTAATGATGAGCAAATTACTGAGGATAAACTAGTTTCGGATGCTGCTAACTTCGAATCCTCTTCATCCAATGATACTGCACATTGGCTAATACCTGTTCCAGAGCATATCAGACTTGTGATTATCCAAAAGAGTAGTGAAGTATATCAAAACAAGGAGGGACCATTTGAATCTATAGAACGACCAAGTGAACATACTAAAGGAACACTCCGTTGTTTAACTTCGTCATGGTTTTACTCAAATTTGAACAAGACGAGATATTTGAGGAAATGGATGCTATATTCACCATCAACAAAGAAACTGTACTGTTTTTGCTGCCGATTATTTGCATCTGAAGGTGATACAAATAGAAATAAATGTATTTCTGGCGTTTATGGAAATTGAATCCAAAGATCACAGCATGAATCAGCGCCTGAACATCTATCTAATTTAGATATGCCCATGTAGAAGATGACATTGCGGAAGTTCGAGAATTCTTCTCACCCGAGTCGAAATTTTCAGCCGATTTTAAAGGCCTTTGATCCTATGTCAGCCTCACTTGAGTCTGTTTACTGCTAGAAGTCCTACTATGGGCCGCCACGTACTTTTCCTTTGCTGCTTATACCTCCTGCATAGGCCCTTATACTCCTACCTAACCTAGCTGAAGTCGTTGCAGCTCCTCTTTTGAATGTGTTTGGACCTATCGCGCATTTGGGTGTTTCGACGAAACGAGGGTGGGGATGGTCGCATTCGAAAGAGCGGGTCTGGTAGTTTTCAGTAACCGTCATGCGTTAGACTAGGTAGGACCGCGTTCGGCCTAGAGGCCCACTTTTCCAATGGCCTTTTTATTATCTCAATCCAGTCAACCTTCCGCATTCGCTTCAAAATTGCCCCTGCAGCTCCAGCAACTCTCCAAAGTGGAAGAAATGGATCTTGGGCAAACAGTTACAATATTTTTTATAGGAATTGCGCTCACGTATGCATGTATACGCGGATCCCTATAGCAGGCACGCATGCATACGTATACGTACTAGTATACGTGTATTGTTGTATGCTTAGGAATGTACGTGTGCGGGTATATGCGTGTGTCTACGCATGCGCATATTCAGGCATATGTATCTCTATATGCGTAATACAGCGTATGCGTGTGCCATTCGACGCCCTCCTTGGCGCCTGCAAGTGGAGAAAAGGGAAATTTGTTCCCGTCAAATAGATAGAGAAACAGCTGTCTGCCCCTCAAATTTTCTGAATTTGAGGGACAAAAACGTATATTGGCTTATGATAAGACAATCTACGTTTTTTTTCTCAAATTCGGGAAATTTGAGGGGCAGACAGCTGTTCGTCTATCTATTTCACGTCGTTTGGCAAAGTTTCGACGGGATCTGAAGAACCGTTTCAGAGATTTTTGGGTATCTATAATTGTTTTACCACACTGACCGCGATGAGGTGTCATTCCGTCTCAAGTAGGAGCTCATTTTATATTGAATGCGAAGCTATTTACTTTACTGCCTTTATCTCCTACCACTGTGAGAATCTGGAGTGGCAAAATAGGTTGAAAATTTCGCCTCGGGTAGGTTTTTTGTGATGTCGGGAAAGATTGCAGAGGATATGTCAAAGGATATTCTACTGCATTTGGAAAAAAGGGCTGAATGTTACGTTGTGCAGGGCTCAAGGGTATGACAATGCCGCGTCAATGCCAGGTGTACATGGAGGAGTACAGCGAAAAATCAGAGAAGTCAACCCAAAGGCTCTGTTGCTAATCATTCCTTAAATCTTTGTGGAGTCCATGCATTCTCATGCGTTACCTCTAGCGTCACGTGTTTTGGAACGGTTGGAAAGTTATATTCATGATTCTCGTCCTCCACATATAGATGGGCATTTTTGTAGAAAAAATAGGAAGAACTTTGAAACCTTTGTCTAATACTCGCTGGAGTGCCCATTACGATTCAGTTAAAGTCGTAGAAGAAAACGTGGAAACAATTGTGAGCACGGTCGAAGATATGCAAGATCCATCCAAAGCAAACCTTGATACTGCATCAACAGCAAGCTTGCTCCTTCCAGCTATACGTGATTCCACGTTTTTCACCTACATTAAATTTTGGCACACGATTCTGGAGGACGTAAATTCAGTCAAACAATATCTACAATCTCCCAAAATGACTTTGGATAAAGGACTCACGAAACTAAAAACCCTCAATGAGTTTTTAGTGAAGAAACGAACTGCAATTATAGACAATGCTGTTACCTTCGGCACTAAAAAATGCAATAAATCGACAGTAACATTGCCCGACGAGGAAGACGGAGAATAAACAAAACAACGCCGGGTGAATTAGCTCATGACGCTGGATTATCAATTCAAGAAGAAGTTCGTTGATCGATGTTTAAATGCATATACCGATTTATACAAGAATTTTCGCGACGATACACGGCCATAGAGGATATTAACAAAAATTTCCAGACTGTTGACACAAAGTTTATGCTCGAAGCTTTTGATGACGCTCTGGCTGTTGCACTGGAAAATCTTGAAGAAATTTATAATCATTTTGATAAGGAGCAGGTGCTGCAAGAAATAAAAAGGTATCGTAGGCATCTACGTGCAACCAATACGAGTGTGGACGTTGCTGTTATATGGACAATTCAAGAAATCCTTCAATTTATTATTAAATAGGACTTCAGTGAATCTTTGCCCTGTTTATCGCTCATAATCTAATACTTCTTGACCATTTGTGTCTCGGTCGCATCATGCGAGAGAAGTTTTTCTAAACTGAAATTTATAAAAAATTATCTTCGATCTACAATGAACCAAGAGCGCCTAGTCAATCTGTCCCTTCTATCAATTAAAAGGAAAGTTTCAAGGGAAATAGATTTCAACGACGTTATTGAAAGGTTCAGTGAAATGGAAGCACGAAAACATGTAAAGTAGTCACAAAGCAAAAGATTTGTTTTTAAACACGTAACTACAAGAAAAGTTACTTTCTTATTATATTCTTTATTATTTATTTGCACTCTACCTGCTAGGTGCTGTGCTGAATGCTGATCCGTATTGTAACTTTTTTACCCACATCATAAATAGGGCGTATATTACAATTACATATCATCAATAATACATTCATTTTTTAGCAGACCGGGGGCCTCATTCATATGCCGCCCCGGGCCTCCGACGGGCTTAGTCCGCCACTGTGTGCATGGCCAACATTCGGAGCGGTGACCGCTTAACCGTTCACCGGCTGGTGCATCAACCAATTAGGCCAATACCCGTGCGGAAATTGAGTTGGGGCTGTGATCGGGCCCCAATAATATTCCCCTAACTTTATTCGGGCCCTAATCTGAAAGCCGCATGAGGGCCGTTAGCGGCCGGTCACACTTTGTCAACAAGGGCCATTAAAGGCGCAACGGCCGGGGCCTTATAAGTTGCCTCAATGGCGCCTCATCAAAACCATTTTAGCGCCCTGAAAATGCCTCAACGGCGCCTCATCATAACCATTTCAGCGCCATAAAATATCCGTATCAGTGGATATACGTGTATGTTAAATGCGTCAGGGTATATCTGTATTTGTTTTTATGTAATTGTTCATGTGCATAGGTTTGGGCGTGAGTACATGTGTATGTATGTGTTCGCGCGTAGAAATGTGATTGCGTATTTGCATGTGAGCCTTTATGACAAACTGCCACGACAAAATCAATACAAAAAATAATCCATTCTAAGGAATGGATGTGTAGTAGAAATAAAAAAAAAATATATGGGTCTACTGAATCACTAGAATCTATTTCCATTGAGGAAAAGATCTGGAAAACAAAGACCAATTTATTTACTTATCCTACACAGTCAGATAAACTTTATGAATGGGAAATATCAGCGAAGTCTTCAGAAGAAATAATTTTTCCTATGATGAGCATTGAGCGGAAATTAGTTGCTATAAAAATGTCGAGAAAACCGGTTGGGACTGTTCACACTTATGCGCTAGCATTACTCCATGTGTGAGTGAAACCATGAGTAATTGTTTGTATCTATGTAAAAGGTTTCTTTAATTTGATAAATAAATACTGTCTGATGTTTGTCTGCATATTTGTGTTCATAGTTAATTTTTTATTTGCTAATGCCCTTACGCTTTTTCCCAATTTGCGTTCGATAATATTATTCGATCGATGTATATAATCGATTTGAATAATTGAAATACCATCAACCATGTAGCCTAAGCTATTCATACTGGTTTATCGCTATAATAGTCAGATCTGGGCCTATTGTGAAAATCCCTACTTGTTTATCCCTATACTGGCCAAGTCTGGGCCTATTGTGAAAATTCCTACAGGTTTATCCCTATAATGGCCAAGTCGGGTCGTATTGTGGAAATCCCTACCGGTTTATCCCCATAATGGCCAAGTCGGGGCCTATTGTGGAAATCCCTACAAGTTTATCCCGATAATGGCCAAGTCTGGCCCCCTTGTGGAAATCCCTACTAGGGAAAGCACTAGAGAAGCCCTGAAAGGCCCTTATTTTTATTATGGATGCCCTATCAGTTTTCCGCACGGGTACTTCTGAGCCCTTGGGTGTAGATACTTGAGTAAAAGTCTGTACACCAGAGAATCAGAAGAATATAGATTCGTCTATACCGGTATGGGTTCTCCACAGTTTCCCCGTACCCTCGGCAAATGCGGTATGGTGTAGCTCAAGAAGACTAGAGGTAAGGAGTACGACCGCCTGCGGCGATCACGATCCAAAACCGTCCGTGAAACTCCGGATATTAGTAGTTAGTGGTTTCACCGCGTGCGTCGCTATTCCACTACCGAACCGAAGTGAACTAAGCGACAAGAATGCAACCAACGCCATCCGCCATCGATGATTCCCGATTGGTGTCCATGTTGGAATAAAGCGTGTGCGGACCGTGTGGACTAACGAATATCGCGAATTGTGTTAGATTTAATAAAAAATAATTGTGTTTCGGTATCATATATATTTCTCGTGATCTGCGGCGAAAGTGATCAAATGAATGTTATGAATTTTCTCGTGTTTCTATAGTAAATAAATTTTGTTTGTTACTGCTTGCGGAATGAAAAGAAAACATATTGCGTTCGTTTCTGTATTTTGTTATCATTCTTTATTTGTGCAGCGTATTATAATGTGTCAATGTGATGTGCGATCATTTGTAAAACTTTTGTCTGCATTAAAAAATCTTATGAATTTTCTTGTGTCTATAAATAAATTTTGTTTGTTACTGCTTCTGCAAGGAGAAGAAAACATATTGACTTTATTTCTGTATTTCGCTATTATTCTTTATCTGCACAGCGTATAATAATGTGTGATAATTCGTAAAACTTGTGTCTGGATTCCAAATTCTTATGAATTTTTTTGTGCCGATAAATACATTTTGTTGGTTACTGCTTCCGCAACGAAAAGAAAACGTATTGAAATAACTTCAGTATTCCGTTATTATTCATCGGTACAGCGTATCACAATGTGTGAATATGATGTGTGATAATTAGTAAAACTTGTGTCTGGTTTCAAAATTTGTATGAACTTTCGTGTTTCTATAAATAAACGTTGTATGTTACTTGTTCCGTAACAAAAAAAAACATTGACTTCATTTCTGTATTTCGTTATTATTCTCCAAAACAATCTATATCTTATAAGAATTATATCTGTCTATATAGAAATTTCCTTCCCCAACTGGTTTTATAATTAATTTGATCAAACTATCGCTCCATATGAAGTAGCGAAAGGTGCTTTTTGCATATCGTACGGCACTGGTCTGTTGCTGACTTTACTTCGGTTCGCTAGGAACGCAGTGCCACCCTTCTTGTTCTCACTTTCGCGGACGTTCCGTCGACACTGCGTTCGTACTCCTTACTTCTAACCTTCTTGGTGTAGCTTAAGACGGATGTTGTTACATCCTAGCGAATGTGCCTTCTCTCGGTTATTCCCAATATCCTCATTTGCCGTCACAAGCGTATTAAATGTATACATCTAAGAAGAAGACGCGTAATTGAACCCACAGCGATATATATACGATAGCAACACCACCACAGTCATCGACTTTTCCTATGCCATTGACTGTCAACAAGAACAAGATCTCAGGCGCATATTCCAAGAAGAGCTGTCGAACGAAAAACCAACCATCAGCTCGATCATCAGACTCCAAAAATCCTACGCCGGCCCAACCGCATAGAAACCAAGAAAGCCTCGACCCTAGATTATTTAATCATAACATAGACTAGATGGCTTCGACAAATGTATACCTCTGACTAAAAAATAAGACATCGGGTCTCGCAGCGCAGTCCGATATATAAACTTCTTGATATGAGGAGTCACCGTAGCTATAAATTCACATAACACAAACCATGTGCATGCTTAGGTCTCAGATATCGAACACTATCCCGTGCACTTTTTCGCCGAAATACGGGACGAAGATCCCCCTCTTTTATACGCGTAATACCTAGAACCGATGCTCTGGAATAAGGCCACACGCATGCTAGCGAACCTGTAATCTATTCGCACACCATACCGCAACTAATCACGCAAACTATTCACGACCAATGGACCAATCCCCGAACAACTAAATGACCAAGACCATGCTCTTCCTAAGATTCCTTTTCCTACTATTGAAAACCCCTAATTTTGATATCAAGAAAGTCTTCCTTCCTGAATCAGTCTCCCGGCAACCACCATCAAACCAAGTTCTTCTATCGAGTCTCAATCCCAGTCTCCCGTCAACTACCATCGACTCAAGTTCTTTTATCAAGTCTCAATCCCAGTCTCCTGACAATCTTTATCAAATTCAGAACTTAGTCTCCCGTCAACCACCATCACATCAAGTTCTTCTATCGAGTCGCCTCCTTATATCAACTCTTAATCCAGAAGCTTAACGAATATCTCCAATTAACCTTCATACGAACAGTCTTCATTTTTCGAATCACAAAAGTTTTATTTTACACTTGTATTATTCCTATCATCAGTCCGCGAATATCAGTCTCAATTTATCGACCTCGCGCGCCATTCATATTTCTATCTACGCGTAGTGCCCGTCGTAGTAAGCACATCGAGAATACCTACGACCAGCGTAAAATCCTGCGAGCGCCTTACCACCGATTGTACGAGCGAGCGCACCAGGCCAAGAGCGAAGGCCCTTGTAACGCGAGCGACAACAAACATCTACGCGAGCGAGCATCAAACACAATCAATATAAGCTGACCATACCTTTTTTGTATCATTCATCGTAGACCTGATCGCTTTAACCCGTCTAGTAATCTTATAATAAATAACATAGTGTCAATCTTACACCAAGTCTGTCGAATTATTCCTCAATATCGAAATATCGCGTCAATTCCTTTATTCTATTCTTTCCCACGCACTACCCCTCTTTACCCTCATCCCGTGCTATTGCGCTAGGCGTAGGCAACGAAGAGGGAAACGAAAATATTATGCTCGCATCCCTTTCGGATGTGACACTGTGGACGCACCGGAAGTTAGGTTAGATTAGTAAAGTGCGGGTAGGGATTAATATGAAAGGGTCCAATTGGGAAGGGTAATATGTAAAAACCTCCAAGGGTATACGTTGGAATTCAGAAATGAATTGAGACCTCAAGAAATAAAATAAAAACATACACAATGAGAGGCTTTTAAAAAGTATAAATCATATCTCAAAAAAGTATAAATCGCTTAAAAAAGTATATCTTGAAAACGAATTTGAAACACATCAATGAAAATCTACTGTCATTATCGTTTGTTATTTATTTTACTGCACTTTGACATATCACCACACACGTATACGCTCACGGATCGTGCAGGTTGGTGCGAACACGCCGAGTTTTTTCTCGTGATTTTTCGCATATTTGAGATTCGAAGGTGGTACGAATCCTCAAACGGTGTTCATTAGGGAACAGTCCAGAATCCAATTGGAGCGTAACGAGAACTCCCATCACTGACAGAACAATTCTATTGATATTAACTAGATGCGTCTATTTGGTTAAAAAATTAAATTAACTAGATTTTTCGTCAAATTAATTTTTTCCCATTACATTCCATTATTGGAATAATTTGTTATATATATATTTATTTATTTAAAACCAGATTTATTTAATATCGTCTAATACCTAAATATTTTATTTATTCCTAATCAATCTGTGATTCGGTTTCATCTGTTCAAAAACAATTTAGTTGAATCTGCTAAATGTGTCGATTTAATTTTTTGTTTAATTCAAATTATATAGGATTTTCGCAGAGTCATTTTTGTATTTAATTGAATTGATGGTCTGTCTTTCTTGCAACTAATACTTACTCATTTTAATCAAGCTTGATCTTACTTACAAATGGATTTATTTATATCCATACTGTTACCACACGCATTGTACATTTATACATGCTATACAAAAATATGAAATCAAAATTCGTCCGAACCACATACACCTTTCATATGATGGGTACACAAATCTATTTGAGGTAAATATTCATTTCCAATATGCAAATCGAAATAACGACGATTCAAATATATTTTTCATACGTTCGAAGTGAAAATACATTTGAATGAAAGACATATACACTGCAAATCCATGTGTATTGTGTAATTGTGAACATTTACACGTTTAGATATCAAAGGTGTCGTAAACAATGCATTTATATGTATTACAATTAACTTGAACACATTTTACGCGTATTTGTGTATATGTGCGGCATCCCTGTCAAATCCTGTGGTAGGATCTAGGCACTCCCCAACGAATTTTTGCAAGAGCATATCAAGGCTAGGGGGCTGGTTCGTTATAGCGCGGTGGGCGATCTGCACCTTTACAGAAATTGTCAAAACACGGTCGATTTTCAGAATTTCTGTGGCAAAATGAACTTAAAACCCTACGCTACAAAACGACGTAATAAAAAATCGTATTTCCGAAACTCCAAGGTTATGCAGTCCCCATAAACTTAATGGTAATCGCTTTATGCAATATTGCTATACTTTTTAAGAAACATTTTGTATTATACATATAGTACATAACATTTTATATAATATAAGACCAAAATTCGTTCTGGATATACACTTGAATCAAATTCCCATCATACACGCGAATTGAGCCTCGGGCAAAAGCTGGTATAAAATGGACAGCAGATTTTTTATACTCGTAATCACATCACGTGAACACACCCGAACTGGGTTTGGTCGTTTAGTGTCCTAACAGAAACTAAGATGTGCATTATCTGGACATGTCATCGGGGCGCTGCGCAATAGGTGAAAAGTTATCGACTCCTATGATTTATTATGCTTTGCCAAGAGTAACGCTTGATATCAAGGTGACTGACGTATGACGTACTGGCCGCCCGTTTGTCATAGACGAGGTATTGACGTTACGTTTTGATGTTGCTTAAAAATGGTCTTATTTCGTTCAAAACAGTTTGAGACGTGTAAACAGGCTTTTTGTGAAACGAAATTTGGTATTACTATGGAGAGCAGCTGACCTATTTACTTAACATAACCGAGAAATTGAATGTGTCAACTATCAAGAAGTTTTCTGAGTCTGGCTCAGCTTGAAGGAACCAAAAAATGTATTTCAATCGTAATAGCCCACTATTGATCTATTCATAAGAGGTTTACACGGATGGCGTCGCGGGCAAATGCTAATATATAAATATATACGGCTCAAAAGCCATAAGTAAACGTCATACACGGTAGGCAAATTATTAAAATATTAAAACAGTCCTTATCCATTTTCCTTTCCGATCCGTTGTTAACGATCATACAAGAAACATAATCTTGACATGATTTATCTTGGACAAAATTAACAACGGTTGTAAGAGATAATAACGATTCGCGATGCTGCCGTGACCTGTATAAACATCTGTGAAGTCCGTGAGTCCGTAGGTCATTCAATTACGTCTGATATCATGTGCAACACACACACACACACACACACACACACACACACACACACACACACACACACACACACACACACACACACACACACACACACACACACACACACACACACGCGCGCGCGCGCGCGCACGCGCACGCACACACATATAATCAAGGGTGAGATATCACGAAAAGGCTCGTCAATCGATCGCTATCAAGTCAATCGCCGAGACTATCCGGACATTGTCGGTACGGCGCGAGCCCAACGTGAGCGATTTGAAATCCAGTCTCCAGGTATAAATATCCTTACGTTCCGTGGCACTACCTACACCTAGACGGTTTCTATATAGATTGAATGATGTCTAGGGAGGAGTTCCGTACAGTCCTGTTTTGCAAGATCTTTCAGGCGGCGCAGCAGCATCACAGCAGCAGGAAGAGAGTAACAGTACACGCCGTCCGCGAGAGCAATATAAATCTCGGGACCGGAGCAAATCGTTGAGTTAGGGGAACGCAAGAGAGAAAGAGAGAGAGCTAAAAAGACAGAGAGGAAATAGGAAGGAGTCGAAACGAATGGTGGTGAGCTTGGAAGAACAGCCTCACGCGCGATATAAGATTGTATCAACCTTGCAGTCATTGGCACACGTAGAGTGACTCAAATTTCACGGGAATCCCGATAGCCGACGTTTCCTTAATCAGTAGCTCAATACGAAATCTGATAGTAAAAACAACCGGACTTGAGTTGGATTGTTATGGATTTTTAAAGCTGTATGGGAAACTGGCCGAGATGCTACTGTGGCAATGAAAATTGGATGCATTATTAGGTACGTCGATTGTTCCGAGTCTGTATACAAAATTTGGAATCGACCGATCAAACGATTGACGTAACTGTTTTGGGATTTGTAGTAGTTTCGTTTGTGTTCTCATGGGACTTCACTTCACGCTCATTTACCGGTTGTCCCATTTTTATCTTACACCTGATTTATCTCGAAATAAATACTACTCCGACCAAGTATTCAGTATTATAGAACTTTAGGGTTCAAAGGGGGGCGTTAAAAAAATCGTTTTTGGTCCAAAATTCAAAATGGCGACGTTAAGATGGTCGAAATGTTTTTTTTTTTAAATAGGATCATGATTTTTTTGCACCAAAAAATTTGTGAGGCCAAAACCGACAACTTGTGCGGGAAAAGTTATTTTTTCAAACGTTCATGATTTTCAGGTGAGAATACCATTTTGTTCACTATTTGTTTTCATTGTCTCTGCTACCGCGAACGCTTCGCTTATTGTAGCTTCCATGTACGGGGTATTCCCGTTTATTACATTTCCCACCATTTTCTCCACTCCACATCCCTAATCGATCCCGACCTTGCGACCGCAGCCGACTTCCTCCTCTGTATCGCATTCACCATGACATTTTCTGCCATGGGTATAGGAAACTGCGGAAAACCTATAACAATACGGCCGGTCACGAGTTCGCTTCCCAGCCTCGGAGCTCGTCGCGTTTCGTCGACAAATACCTCGCAGGCTACGGCCATACACAGACGACACACACACGTACCAATCCGCGTGCGCGACATCCGTGTAGAACTGAAGCTACGTCACGCCCGTGTTTTTATTTTTCCCCGAAACTACGAGACGGCGATTCAAACCCACGACCTCCTGATGTGCTGATTTCAGAGGCAAGCACGCTAGACCAGCACATCGGTTCATTTTTTTCACTATTTTCGAAGTATCCAGAATGTACTACTAGAGGCAAAGTCATCAACAGCCCTAGTCTGAGTGTGCGCGTGTATGTGGCTGTGAGTTTGTTTTGGTTTGTTCGCGAACCCAAACGAACTCAAATAAGGATTAAATCTCTGTACCTCGTCACTTCCGTTATCAAACAATCGCAAGTGTAAGTGTGCGTGTAAGTTTGTTTAGGCTAGTTTGGTAATGGAAGTGACCAGCCGCAGAGACCTAATCTTTGTTTGGGTTATCGAACGTTTGGGTTAAGCGTTTGTTTGAGTTATCGAACAAACCCAAACACACCCAAGCAAACGCAAACAAACTCAAAAAACTCACGCCTACTTACACAAGCACACTTACACTAGGAATGTTGAAGACTTTACCTCCTCGTAGTATATCCTGCATAGCGCTAAAATAGTAAATAATGGTATTCTAACCTGAAAATGATGAACGTTTTAAAAAAACTTTTCCTACGAAAGTTGTTAGATTAGGACTGACAACTTTTTTGGTGAAAAAAATTCATGACCCCATTAAAAAAAACATGTCCACCATCTTAACGTCGCCATTTTGAATTTTGGACCAAAAATGATTTTTTGACGTCCCCCTTTGAACCCTAAAAGTTTAATAATACTCAATACTTGATCGAAGCAGTATTTTTCGAGATAAATCAAGTGCAGGATTAAAATGGGACACCCAGTATAATGAGAAAAGGCATGGGGGAAAAAATAGTACGATACGTTTAATTTTTTTTTTCTGCGGGTATTTTATACATGAACGAAACTTTTTAGAATATTCCACATAATCATCCACATATATAGTTGTAGCATAATTAGTTTGAACCATCGGGATCCTGTTTTTTCCCGTTCGGCTGTCTCTCAGGTAGGTACTGACCACTTTTGTCTGGGATTGCATATTCCGACATTCTCAAGTTTGATTATGCGATGGGCATTCAGCATATTTCTCGTTTAGAAGTTTAACGTCGATAAATATTTCGAAGAAAATAATCTGTAAACTGTACGTCACTCGATTACCGTCCTTTTCGAGACATCGCGCCGCGCGAGTCAACAGAATTGACGCCGCTAAGTGCTACCCTCGTATTTTATCGCTTGGCGCGACTGAAAATGGCATGAAAAGTTAAACATGTTAAGATTTTGCTTAGTTCCAAGGAAAACAAGTAAAAAAACGTGCCGTTACTTCAAAATGCATCGTTCTCGATATCGGGACATAATACAGGCATTGGAAGATTTGCCTGAGCAAAGGCACGCCAGGTTTCTTCTTACGATCACTAAACTCCCTATAGCTTCACCGTGGTTCAAGGATCTATGGGGTTTAATACGTCGTTCGAAGGTACTGGCCGCTTCATAGTACAATATCTAAAGCCTGTTCCCTCTCTCAGTGGACAGGGCGAGAGACGAGACCCATCGAATACCTCTTACGATGTTTTATCACTGAGGCCATAACGTTTCCCCATCGTTATTTTCGCTTTCGGATTTATGCAGCCACTTCCACGAGAAGGGCTCTGCCATTACATTTTTTTTTATTCATCGTACTTTCGAAGTATCCCGTCGATGAAACGACGCGGCCGTGTACATATCTATAAACGATGTGCGCAAAGGAGGGAGAAATGTCTCGTCCTCGTTGCGAGCTTGCATTATTGCCTTGATTCTGGCCGTATTGGTGGACACTTCGCAAACGCTCGGCAAATCGAAAAATACCACTCGATGTCGATAACCAAAATCACGAAGTTGGTCGCATCACAGTGAAACCCCCATCCATTCTCGAGATATCTATCCGATTGACATAGAAATGGGGTCTCCGCTGCTGCTAATTCTTATTTGATTTTATCTAAAATAAACAGTTATCACTGAGTTGGCTTTCGAGTCAGGGAATCCTTGTAGAGACAGTGTCCTAGTGATAAGAAGTTGGCGAGGAAGGCAACAGGATGAGAAATAAGGCATAACAGTACCGTGCGCGAGGGGGTTCTGGCCTTTATACTCTGAGCTTGAACGTTATAAATCTCGGGGCGAGAGCAAATTGTTCTTTGAGCTGAAAAATATGAAACACTACGGGAGAAGCCTCCTCTCCCCCCGGTCTGCACAGGAGCTAGGGTGGAACACGTATACAAAGAAGGCAGATAATATAACATCTAACAGGAAACGTTGTAGGACGGTATCTTCTGTTGCGCGTTTGCGGAGCTTTGCTGTTGTTTCATGGAGTCTATGTGTGCACTCTCTTCCCTATATATGCACGTATATATATATATATATATATATATATATATCTTTGCTTCTTCCCGCTATGGGAGTCCCGGTTATGCAGCCCGATAATTCAGGATCTTCCGAGGTCGGTCGGTTCGCCACATAGGCTCTTACAGTCCATGGTGGACCGGAGTCAGGAGATGTCCATACACCTAAAGGCCTTTCTCTGTCGCCCTCTCTCTCTCTTTCTCTCTCTCTCTCTCATGAACCACACGGAGACCTTCAGCCGCATCTATATGAGTTGAACTCCGTGGACGAACGTATATGGCGATCTGTAATTGTCTCCCTAGGTGCCGCAGGTATTAATTGAAGAAGAAAATGGTAGGGATAGGACAGAAGAGAGGGAGAAACAAAGATCGATGGCGGGGGGAGGAGGAACACAGACGGTAGGCAGCGAAGGTTCTGGCACGAGAAGATGAAAGAAGAAAGTGTAGGTAAGGACGATCCAAGAAGATACAGGAAGTGGCGATAGATTATCGGCGAGAAGACACAGAGAGACAGGGAGAGGGAGAAATGAACCGCGATGTCCTCCGCGGCTCCTCTTCGGCCTCTCCTCATTCACGTAAAGGACATATGCAACTATCTCTGTCTCCCGCTTCTACGATACCAACACATATATGAGGGTATGACTCTAGCATCTTCCGCTCTTTTTTTTCTTGAGCTTTTATTCCCCGTACCAGTTTCCGTTGGCTATCCCCGAGGCTCAAAGAGCTCGGTACACCACGCAGCATCAAGCCTTATCAATATGGCGTCTTGGAATAAGGCTGGAATTTAATTTTCTCTCTTGGTCCAACCGCGAGAGAGTCTAAGAGATATCTCTCCTCGATTCTAGCACCCCTATGCCTTGTGCACCGCGTGTGGTGGGTTTTTTTTCCAATGCCGCATTGGAGTGCACGGAATATCGCTTACAAAATGAAATTAATTGCCAACCGGCGGGGAATTATACGTGAAACCGCACACACGAGGAGCCTAGAGAGCTCTCGTATTACTTATACTCATTCTCTCTATCCTTCGTTTCCTCCCTCCCTCCCTTTCTCTCTCTCTCTCTCTCTCTCTCTCTCTCCCTCTCTCTCCTTCTTCTTCTTTCTTGAGCAATGGGATTTATGGTTCCCAAGGGCGGATCTAACGATTCCCTGTACACCCCAGCGCCACCACAACCACCGTAAGCACCACCATATCTTTTTGCTCTCTTCTGCTCGATGCCTCTCTCTCTCTCTCTCTCTCTCTCTCTCTGCGATCTTCTGCCAGCATCTGAAGCGAGGCAACCGCGGGGCGAATAATATAAAGTTTAGCGAAATAAGATACACGCGGATAGTCAAGGTCGTAACTTCGTTGCCTACCACCAGCACACTCTGAGTGGGCACGCACCCCATTACCAAGGAATTTCGCATGAATCCTATCTAGATCTCTCATATATTATATCCGTATGTATAAGTGAACGTGTAGTGCTCACGTGTTTGTAACTTCGTATAGGGAAATTCGTGTACACACGGAGGACCGGTTGGATTCGTTTGGATGTTGGACCGCATGCTGGATATAGACCATATAGGCTTTATGGTCAGATTTCAAGTAAACGTCCAAAATATGCCCTCTTATTCGTCTAGGCCCATAAATTGTTCGTCTGTCTTTCGCAGCTTGGCACGCATGGGGTGACATTTCATAAGCGATAAGCAACAGCAGAATTTTCATAACTAAGTATCGAAATTGACGAATTTGCAGTGCCAGTTCCTGCTGCTTGAAATTCAATTGGTTGATCAGCAAAGCAGTAAAGCCACATATGTTTGGTGGGCACAAAATGCTGGTGATGCTTACTAGCCATGGAATGCCATCCTAATCGTACTTGAGTTCTGCGAACGGACCTCGGCGTATACAGCGGCCAAATGATGATTGCGTGACCATAATTTAGTATGATACCGCGACCATGCCATGTAGTGCCATACTATTGGCACTGCACAGCAGTATTTTAGTAACCAACTGTAGCGAAGACTTCCAGTGCCAGTTCTTGGTGCAGTTGATTCATTTGAACAGCAACTCAATAAAGCTACCTCTATAGCCTTACTACTTTGCTGCAGCTATGCCATATATCCAAATTATAGCACGTGACAATTAGTAAGGAACTAAAATGTTGCCACAATTCAGGATGCATGGAATATCACCTTAACCTAGCGCGAGTTCTGCTTGAGTCATGTGAACATCCTGCTAGTGACAGGAGGGGCGACGAGAAGATACTACCGCATTTATGTAGGGCTTGTTTGGATTTCTTTTCCACCATACGCCAACATATTTTCCAAGGTTTTTGAACATATTTTTTAAGGTTCTCATTTCTCCATATGAATTACGAGTACAAGGGTGTATTTTTGCTGAATTTCTTCTCATCCGTAAACATCCCCGAATACGCAATATGCCTTCATCGTTCTATCATTGATTGTCGTTGCCTCGACACAGAGATGCTCGATTGGAAACCGTATCCTCAAAGGTGTCTATATTCAACTAGAACCGTCCGTAATACAGACTCATGCGATATTATATTTGTCGATTATCATGACCAGATTGGCCTAGATCCCTGGGGCCTCGCGAGGAAGATCAGAGGTTATCCACTAGTCATCCTGGGAGATACTTCGAAAATACATGTGCCCATGCACGTACATAGGTATCGACTGTATGCTATGTGTTATATTGTATACCTCGTTATGTGGTGTGGTACAGGGAACGAATTAGATTCGCTTGCAGGTGCCGTTAATACGGTTTCGGTAACGCGCGGATTCCACGCTTCGTCGACCATATCGTGAGACGCTATATCAGCCTGATATCGATCAAAGTCCCATTACCATGGGAAGTTATGCAAAAGACGCACACGTACGTGTACTCGGCTTCTACTCGCGATCCATTGCTCAAAGGCTATCTGTGAAATGAGGGAGCATGCGAGAGAGTGAGGAAAGGGGAGACAAGTTCCGCGTTCGGGGTCATTGATAAAGACTTGACCTTCAAAATGGTGTTATCCGTTCTCCAACAACTCATTCTAGCAATGCACGATTTATACATGCATACGTAAGTATATTTGTATCCTTTATTGTGCATGCGGTTAACACTTCGCGTGCATATACTCTACGAGAGCTTATCGCTTTCGAATATCGATCAGGAACAATTTGCAAGTGTGAAGTTCGAGGTCAAATCCAAGAAAGAACTTCCTTCAGGAATTGTTCGAGAACGCGATAATGATACGGTATAGTTCTCCTGCTGTTTCGTGTCGTGGTATCTCTTTCTCGGAGCTATTCCAATGAATATTCGAGTAGGCGAAGCATTGAATTAACATTATTTTGAATGTCTGCCCTTTTGGAACTTATGCGAAGTACGGGATATCCGCGACAAATATTATTTCGCACAAGAGAGATCAATTGAGATTTAATCTTCAGATGGTGTATTCGGCGGACGTGTTCCAAACGTCAACGGTAGAATTATCATAAGCGTGAACAGGTCCTATAGCTTAGACCCGATGAAAAGAAACCGGCCTTTCATGCCGCACGGCAAATTATAATTATACGTGTTTAATATTCAAATCGCCATTCATGATTTCTGTTATGTATAAGTAAATTCTTTTACCAGAAATAAAATATATTTGGCTCTTTAAAAGAATGTAATTGAACCATAATGAGTACGTAAATAAATATACCAAATATTCAGTTCATCTGTAGACTCCATATTAATCAAGTTTATGCTAGGCGGATAAATGTCATTTGACGTGACTAGGAAATCGTCCTAATAGCTATTTTATGTTAGTAAAAAAGTAACCATTATCTATTTGGAATAAAAAACGGTAGGATTTTTCAATGTACGCATGACAGAAAGTGTAAATGCATAGTAATTTTATGCTCATTTTAATTTCAATACTCGACTCTTGGGCATTAGCATTCGTAGGCTAAGTTCAAGGCATTAGCTACAGTAAAATGGTGTGACCTCTGTGGCTGCCGGAAAAAAATCGGCATCGTTTAAAAGGGGCGGCAGGAGCGAGAAGGATGTATAAAGGCTCGTTTTATTATTCCGGACACGTCTCTTCGAGTTGACCCAGACCTCTACGAGCTACCGGTAAATTAGACGAAACTAGGGTCGTTGACTTTCAATGCCATACGATCAAACGATTTCCGGCTCGAATTCGATATCCTGAAGGATCGTATAAAATCCGAATTTTGTCCGTTTGTGTATTCTTCTCTTTTCTGCAACATGTATATATATGTATATATATGTGTGTGTATATATATATATATATATATATATATATATATATATATATATATATATATATATATATATATATATATATATATATATATATACCTATAGGAGAGAAAGTCCAAATACGTTCTCAATTTCCCTTTTCACGATTGACACGCTCCGTTCCTCTCCCTCTCTCTTCCTCTCTCATGCTGTACGTTTGGTTTGGCCAGTTAGAAAACTATCTCAATGATGTAGATGAACGCAAGTTGGAATCACGAAGAGACAAATCGATTATTTATCGTTCCACTTTCACCTTTCCTATAAAGCCGTCACGAATTCGACGAGACGGGCGATCGATACCAAGAATATTCGAAACATACGAGAGAGAACAAACCCTGCAAGAGCTCATGCGGCAAATCAATCGATCGACAGCGAGAGATTTGTAACATATTATTCTGACGTCCAATGTGAGGCTGGTATACAATCGATGTTTCGTAACTCGATGATTTATTAGTTTTCGTATGCACGTCGCTGTTCACACTAGGGACAATTTTCTTAGAGAATTATTCATCCATTTGACAGTTGGATAAATATTTGTAGATTAAAATTTACCAAATAATTAGTAACCAAAAATATCTACAAATGATCTCGATTAACGATTTGAAGTATGATTTGCACCGGCAAAAAAAGAGCATTTGCTAGGAACAGAAGTAAAATATTTTCTGACAAGTTGCAAAGTTTTATACCAACGAAACAACAAATATTTTGGTTATTTCTAATGTAGAGGAGACGGGCCCAAAGTGGGCACTCTAAGGGTAATAAAAACAGCAGTTATAAAATGTCATATTCAAACAATTTGTTTGCTATTGGGTGCTAAATTTATCGTAGTTTAATAGTACATTCACACATTTCCAATAAATCTTCAAAGTACAAATAATGAAACCAATTTAGAAACTTTAACGAATGCCCGCTTTGCTCAGGGAGGTAGTAGCCTAAAGCCGGCACGGCTTCTGGGCAGAGCGAACACCATGTATTTTTTGCGGAGATTAGGCATAAATAAGAAGCCAATAGGGAATCATAGGGGAAAAAAACTATGGATGAACCTACATATTTTATTGCAGACTAATCATGATTATTATCATGAAGGAAAAAAAACTTAACGTGTCTTCTTAAGAGTCAGTAAACTTTATTTTTTAGGCAATTATCACAGTAAAATGATCCAACACCAGGGTAATCAGTGAATGCACCATGAGCCCACATTTGACAGTCATTGCATTGCATCCAGTCTTTGGTGGGAGGATCTATATATGGTTTATTACATATATAGTACACGTGATTCTTCTTGTCTGTAGTCTGTTTATTTTTATCTTCTAGGCTCTTCCTTATTTTTCAAATCTTTCTTAAGTCTTTTCATGACAGCTGTCAGTCTTTCAAATTCAGATTTAATTATTTATTAGTATTTTGTTTCTGTGTTTTTTTTTGATCGGATTGATGTTTACAATCTCAGCTTTTTGAGTTCTTCTTCAATGAGTTGTATTTTTCTTTTATATTCATTTACCGTCTAAAAATAATAGTGGACCTCGTTGTAAGAAGGTACCATACCACTTTCAAATGTGTAAAAAAAACATAGTTGCAATAAATAATAGTGTTTTGGTGAGTTCTCACATAGAAATAGATAAATAGATGGGAATTATTTAAATAAAGTCATCTTCTAACTTCTATTATTACCTTAATTTGACATAGTCATCTGTCATTAGAGCATAGCGGCCACGTGCTCTATTTCCTACAAAAAAAATTAATAAATAGGGTAATTATTTTAAAAAAAGTATCAATTTCATTTCACACAGCCATCTTTATACTGGGCATGGCGAGTACGTGCTTGCTCTTCCCTTTTCCGCCACTTGACGTTTTCATCAAACCTCACCAAAAAATGATTGCGATCCATTCAAGCAAATACGACTAAACCAAAATGAAATAGTCATAAAACACTACTCACGTTGTAGCATGATCTATTTTACTCGCAAATAGACAAAGTGGTGTACATACCGTGCTTTTTATGTCAAAACCCGTGGATTTTTTTTTGCCACACGAGCCGCGCGGTCGGCCGCAGTTAAGCTTCACGACTACGGCATGTCGGGTGGGACGGGGGCAACGTCCCCGCGTCACGAAACCGCAGTAACTTTTAAGGGGTCTTCTCACTTTAGACGCTAAAAAGGCTATTTTCATGCATTTTTTGATAGGTTTAGATTATAGATATTGATATAAATTTGTTACACTTAATAAATACACTTTCGAAAAACATTTTCAAAAATTCGATGTATTTATGTAACCCAAACAAACTTTAAATGCGTTTTTCTCGGAACAACGTTTTCGACGACTTGTTGATAAAATCTTCGAAACTACTGAACCGGTCCTTATAAAATTTTAACCACATATTCTTTACAACTATAGTTATAGCGCATGTAAAGAATTTTCTTAAATGTTGATATTTAGAATTTTTTTTGCCGAAAATGGTGAAAAAGCCACGTTATTTTCTGTTGTTTCGAAAAATGTCCGACATTTTGCTACTTTTGCATATATCAAAAATCGCATGATATGCGCTATAGTCATTAACATATTGAATCTAAAACCGTTTGATTTTTTGTTTCGGATGATCCATCTCCGAGATTTCATCAACAGCGTAGAGCTACAATTTTTTTAGAACTTTTGTTCAACTACCATTTTCGTCCATAAATAGTGACTTAAATAAATTAAAAGAATTTTTTAAATGTATTTCGAAAGTATATGTATTAAGTGTAACAACTTTTCTACCAATATCTATAATATAAACCTATCAAAAAATTCATGAAAACAGCTTTTTTTAGCGTCTAAAGTGAGAAGGCCCCTTAAAACGTTAATCGGAAAGAGGATGCCCGCTTTAGGCCGGGTGCTCGTTTTGGGCCCCCTTCCCCTACCTTTGTATGTCCCTGCAGGCTTTTACGCTTGCACCCCTTTCACTTTTACTACACACTTCATCGTTTCCAGTTAGGGTAGTACATGCAAAAACGGGTACGAGACAGAAAGTTTTGTAATTTATTCCTCATGTTGTTCAGGGTATCCTGCGTACGTTTGCAAAATTTGATACACATTGACCATTCCGATATCGAGATGTTCGCTCTTCAAATTGGCATCTCTAACACGCGCTGCATAGGTGAAGTTCCCTCAGAACATCATATTTCTATCGATAATGAAAAAATGACGAGCCAGAAGCTGATGAAAAAGCGATGAAATGACAAATAGATGTTTTACGATTATTATGAGAAAAAATGGTCATTTTTAACGATAAACTTTTCAATTGATGAGTGTCCAAAGTATGAAATGCACGATGAAACGTGGTCGACCGAATGAGATGATGCGTACGACGTGGCAACTCTGCAATCGATGTGCGTTCCATGAACTGCTGTTTTAGAACTTCGAGCTTTCCAAATCGTTCTTTATAGCGCAGCCGATTTTCCATTTGACTGAATCTTATATCTGTACCTTGCACGAGTTGCAATAACTGCACTATCAACAGCGGTAATAACTATGGTTAGGGTAAGGGATTGATCGTGTTCGCCAGCGATGTTGTCACATGTACAGGGCGTGTGTTCGGACATTAGTATGCGAGCATGCCTACAGGGAACCGTATATCGGATACTTTTGTTTGAAATTGAAAAAAAGTAAGCAATTGATAAGACCTTCAAATTCAAAGATTTTATGTTCTACATATAATTTACAAGATGCTAATAATTATTTTACACATTACATTTGAATATTTTGAGTTATATTATGGCTTATAAAAAATGACAGAAATCATGGTTTTCAAAAAGGTTGCCTATAATGGGATATCCGATATAAGGGCGCAAACTCCATTCTTCTTATATTTGATATTGGAGGACTATTTTTATATAAAATAAAACAAAACGTTTATTGTTTTAACTTTCTAATTATTATCAAACGATCAGTCTTTATGAGTTAATCTTTGATTAGACATAGGGTTGCCATCACCTAAATTGCTGATTTTTTCAAAATCGCAAGTAGGGGTTACCCCTTAAACTTTGATTAACGATATTTCATACATTTTCGGGTATTCGACGAGTTATAAAATGTGGGCAAAATTATTCTTCGACTCAATTCTGCTACCAGTCCTCAGAAAGAGGCTACCGAAGGTATGTGCAAAATTTGAGCTCGATCGGTCAATTAGTTATCGAGATATCGTGGGCGCCGATTTGAAAAACATAGTTCTGAGATAAACGCGTTCAAAGTTTTCATACCGTTAGATGAGGTTTGCGCGCGGCTTGCTTATAATTTCTATTACTCTGCCAATTTTTGAAATATCAATAAACGGTTCTCACGAGCGTATTAAGAAAGGTCTAAGAAATAATAAAATGGAAAAAAAATCGATTTTGTCAAATTTCTAGACCAGACTACTGCCTTAAAAGCTTATAGTAGTATAACAGGACTGATTCTAACCCAGGGATCTCAGGGGGGAGCGGGGCGGGGGGCTCCAGCGCGGGGAAGCCAAGTGCGGTGGTACGGCCGAGGGGGGAGGGGTCGCCGGGCGCGTGTGACGTCACAGAAGGGCCGCTGTGGAGGGGGGGGGGGGGCATAAGGTCCGTGAAGGGACTGGCGGGAGAGGGAAGCCGGCGTCGATGAGTGTTTTGTGTGTGTGTGTGTTTGTGTTTGTGTGGAAGGAAGGGGGAGGGGGGTAAAAAGAATGCTTCGAATTAAATGACAATAAAACAATAGTTTATTAATAATTAAATTGAACAATGACCTTGCATAGTATATATTATACAAAAAGTCGTTGGTGTGTGTGTGTGTGTGTGTGTGTGTGTGTGTGTGTTGGCTTGTTTTTCATTCATTCAAATTATATTATTTTGAATATCCGCGGCGGATCCGTTGTCCTGGAACATAAAAAATCATGCATCTCATTAACTTATCAAACATAATCATATTTTGAATCATACTAAAGATAATACGAACTATCGACGTAGTATAAGTTCAGGCAGGTGGGACACGTGTCGCGCATTGAAGCTTGGTGGGTTGGCCCGCCGCAGTTGGTGCAAAATATCCCCTGGATGTTGTTAAACCGTTCGCTGAAGTGGCCACATCGTTGAATTAGTCGATCAACCACGCCCCGCATATCAAAGTAGCACAACACGCAAAATTTCGCCCGATCATTTTCGGTGAGATATTCGTAGTTCACACAGCTCATGACGCCCCGGTTCAACCGATTTATTTGCTGCTGGTACACTATGATTTCACGCACATAATGGACTCCCTTATCTAAGGCATCACCCAATCCACTATCAAATGATTCCGTATCACTGTCCATCTCGGCCAGTTCCATGTTATCATGTGCAAGCACTTCAATGCCCGTCCACTCATCATCGTCATCATCGGCGATATCAATAACGTCTTCGTTTACCCCAACATCCACTTCGTCGTCATCGGCCATATTCACAACAACCTCCATCTTATCATCGACGAGATCGATCACTTCAATTTGGTTCGACATTTTTCTTAACTGATTTTCCGTTTTCCGACTCTTCCACAATGACACCTCGGAGGTTGAAGACTGGAATGGCGAAAACTGCTGTTCCGATCCTTCTTCAGATTTCGATTTTTGGATCCTCATAAGCTTATAGTAGGATGGGGGATGACCAACAGGTGTGAAATAGTTTTCAACATTAGTTGGGACTTGTAGAAAAAAAACCTTGCAGGATGGTGCATCCTGGCCAGGGATGAACGAAAAGTTTTTTTTTTCTTAACCATCCCTGTGGGGTAGGCTGTGAAGAAAAGTGTGCACTCGTGGAGGCGAAAGCTGGCCAGGCTCGCCAATCGTTGACTTTTGCGATCTCTACAGAACAGCGTCTAGGTCATGGAGACTGAACTGGCGTATTATAAAGAGCATCTTAGAGTTTTCAATATATATTGCCACGTGTTCCAGTACGTATGAAGTCCAGCCTGTCACGAGTCATAGGGCTCTTCGCAGAGCGACATCAAACCTATTAAAGTGACACTTGAGGCTATACAGTTCTTACCAAATCAGCCATATTCTTAAGGCATTTTTTTTCTTCGTCCACGTTCGAAGCCAGCCTCCGTGCATAGGGAACATTTTGATAAAATAACATTCCGCTCAAGTAATGTCTTGGCTATCCAAAAGACATATACGAAAACGACGTATTTATTATAAAACAATCAACTTTATGGATCTATGACCGTAGCATTTTTTTTTAGGCTTCGACCGCTGATCCCACTGCATGCACCATTTGTGCATAGATGCACTCGCGGTCTGGAATATTCACAAAATACTTTTTTTTTTGCTCCCGTTGAACCCCGACCGGCTCGTTCTGTGTATGTATTTATTTTTCATGTTTTCCACAATAAAAGATATCAACGCGATATTAAAAAACTCTGGTGGAGGTGTTTCTTTTACATTTTCCGAGCTAGAAGGGAACGGCAAAATTTTTTTCTGATGGGAGACCATTTTTAATCATCCGCAGCGCTCAAAAGTGGCCACACTTTGAATAAAGCAGTGAGTTAACATATCTCTCTGGGAAGACTTTTGGACTCGTTAATATAGAGAACAAAACAATGAACCATCAGAAGAAATCTTGCACAACCACGCCACGCTCTTAAGTTCGATCGACGACTGTGTTGTGTGGGAGCAATAGATCGTCGAGTTCATCGAAGTACTGAAAACGCAAAGCCGAATTAAGCGGCAACGATTATCAACTAAACATCAATAGTCATTGATAGGCCAAATACCGCATTTGGAAGGATTGAAGTATTCCATGTACAGGCATTTTATATGCATGGGTGCAGGACACAGCGGTGATGGGTTAATGTGGCGAGAGCTCAACTTGAAAGCGTGATGGTCTATACTTTAACCCGTGCTCGATAAATTTCAACAACGTGGAAGTAGTTGAGCTTTACGAAAAATACGTAATCTTGCAATAAATGTAAATAAGTATAAATCAATACGCGTTGAATGTTATATCTCAGTGCCACGGGAAATAATGATTATGGGGGCTGCGATTAATGTGCAATCAAGAGATAATCCACGTTTCGCATGGGTGACAGTCACAGCTTTACACCCAGCTGAACGAAACAGTGACCACGGATCTTCCCACATTCTCTATTCGACGGTATTGAATCGATCGAATATTGGATTCCCAGTAACTATAGGTCATATTTTTAAAAAAATTGTGCTTCAAAACAATTTATCCATCAATGTGTATACCACCGAAGAAGACATTGCTCCGATATGCGTGGCTCAGCATAAGAAGAAGAAAAGCATATCGATTTGCTATACATACAAGATACCGAAGATAACAATCTATGACATATCACATATATAAAGAACTTGTCAAGCCTCGTGCGCGCAGAACAGAGACAACCATTAAAAAATATATATATATATATGCCATCGGTGTGTGGAGTTAACACAATTACTATATCGTCATATGTGGGAGACGAATTGAACAACAATCCATTATTTCGCAGGTGTCTGCATTACTTTAGATCAACGGATAAACTACAATCACATGAGATCGATTATGGAGCAATAAAGCACTGCGCCATCCGACTATCAAATGATGCCGATAAGTGGCTCCAAATCATCAACTCCAATCGGAAAGCAACACATCCATTTACTGTAAATGCCTATTTGGAGTGTTTTTTTCACTAATTATAGAGAGAAGATGAGAGTGTGCAAAGTCTGAAGAGAACAACGTAGCAGAGGATATGTATCAATATCATAAAGTATTTACTATTCATTACCACATGTGTTTTTCCTACGATGAATCGCTATTATAGTATCGATCCCATCACAGCGCCGATTGCATATCATAGTTTGTGACGGAACTGGAAAAACTAGTGCTGTGCATAAAATACATTTTCTATGAAAATTGATGCTCGTCATGAGTTAATTCTAATACCACTCGTTGTGCATTCAGTCATCATTAACCACTAGAGGGAGAAGTCGAATTACTCAAGATATAATGGCGTATGCCCCACATAATATTAGATGAGATCAATAAATTATCATTACTTCGAACATTGGAAAGTGGGCGATACTTGAATATGAGTTTTCGCTCTTGGGATCTATACGACTGTCCAACGCTTCAAAGTCCTACGAAACATTCATGGACCGTAAAAGCTGCATCCTAACTAAAGAAACCAAAATATGTAATTGGTGCGGTGCAGACTGGTAAAAAAAGATAATGTATGGCAAAGGACATTATATTATTCACCGACTGCAAACTCACAAGTGCTAAACTTTATCTCAATTCATCATTTTTTTCTCAAGATGACTCGAATTTGGACTTCAAAAAAGTTTCAACATTTTGTTCAAAATGTACTCTCGAATTTGTAAATACCATGATGACTGCAACAGTGATCGTTCTGTACTGACCATCGCCAAGTCTTAATGTAACGACCCTCTCACGGTTAATGATTGAACGAATCAGAACGAGCATGTAAAAAATGCTACCGTAGATGTGTGAATAGAGTTCGAATGCGAAGAAGATTCACCACCGAATACAACTGCATATTGTTTTAATCTTAAATGATCGCGTTGTTGAATAATGTCCATTGACCGACATTATCCGTAAAATTGCATAGATCAGCAAAATCTGCGAAATACGAAGCATCGTGGTTGATTCGTAATCATCATGGTCTAATTTGGGCATATGGAAACGTTCCATATAGCATGGCTGGAGATTCAATAACAGCTTAAGTTAAAGGTTCAACGGACGACGACATGTGTCCTATCGTATATGTTAAGGGTCATGAAAAACGAGAATAGCTAGCTGATATAATAAATATGAAAAATGAGCTATTTATTGAGTCGTTCAATATAGACATTGACGATATGGATGTCTCAAGTAAATTAGATGGAAGTTTTACTCTACGATGTGAAAAGCATAAAAACAGTTGTGCCTTACAAAATGTATTTGAAATATTTATTTGGTGGCTGAATCATAAAGATTCATGCAAATAAAAGAAATGTAACATTATGTACTTTTTATTCTCCTCACCCCGTACTTAGTTATGTCAGCATCACCTGATATTGGATTGTGCAACTGAATATAATATTACTTTCGAATGTGAAACTCATTTTTTTTGTATGGAATTAGATTGAAAATAAATTAATATAATCGCCCAATGATAATCGAAGACATTCATCAGTATGCGTTCGTTAGATGTTCGTGAGCCATTTGTTGGAAGTTTGCGAGGCATTCGAAGATTTTCGTTAGTCGTTCGTGAAGCGTTCCAGAGACTTCCGAAGACATTCATAAGACGTTCGAAGCCATTTAAGAGACGTTCGAAAACATTCATAAGGCGTTTGCAGACACGCATGAGGGGTTCGAAGAGTTTCAAGAGACTTTCTACGACGTTCATGATACGTTTGAAGATGTTCGTGAGACATTCAAGAGACTTTTGAAAACGTTCATAAGACGTTTGAAGACATTTATGAGAGGTGCGAAGATCTTCGGAGACTTTCGAAAACGTTCAAGATATCTGTGACGATATTTATAATTCGTTTAAAGACATCGATGAGGGGTTCGAAGACGTTTGAGAGACTTCAAAAGACATTCACGAGGGGTTTGAAGACGTTCAAGAAACTTTCGACTAAATTCAAGAGACTTTCGACGACATTCATAATACGTTTGAAGACAGTCATGAGGGGTTCGAAGACGCTTAGGAGAGGCTTTCAAAGATATTCACGAGGGGTTTGTCCAAAGACATTCATAATACGTTTGAAGACATTCAAGAGACGTTTGAAAACATTCATAAGACGGTTGAGTACACGCATGAGGGGTTCAAAGAGTTTCAAGAGACTTTCTACGACGATGATGAGACGTTTGAAGATGTTAATGAGACATTCGAGTGACTTTCGAAAACGTTCATAAGAAGTTTGAAGACATTCATGAGAGGTGCGAAGACCTTCAGAGACTTTCGAAGACATTCAGGAGATCTTTGACAATATTCATAATACGTTTGAAGACATCGATGAGAGGTTCGAAGACGCTTGAGAAACTTTCAAAGACGTTCACAAGGGGTTTGAAGACGTTCAGGAAAATTTTGAATACGTTCAAGAGACTTTCGACGACATTCATAATACGTTTGAAGACATTCATGGGGGGTTCGAAGACGCTTAAGGGACTTTCAAAGACATTCACGAGAGGTGCGAAGGCATTCAGAGACTTTCGACATCGATGAGGGGATCGACGATGTTTTAGAGACTTTCAAAGACTTTCACGAAGGGTTTAAAAACGTTCAAGGAACTTTCGAATGCGTTCTAGAGACTTTCGACGACATTTATAATACGTTTGAAGACATTCATGAGGGGTTCGAAGACGCTTGAGAGACTTTCAAAGACATTCACGAGGGGTTCGAAGACGTTCAAGAGACTTTCGACGACATTTATAATACGTTTGAAGACATTTATGTGGGGTTCGAAGACGCTTGAGAGACTTTCAAAGACATTCACGAGGGGTTCGAAGACGTTCAAGTGACTTTCGACAGCGTACATAATACATTTGAAGCCCTTCATGTGGGGTTCGAAGACGCTTAAGGGACTTTCAAAGACATTCACGAGAGGTGCGAACGCATTCAGAGACTTTCGACATCGATGAGGGGATCGACGATGTTTTAGAGACTTTCAAAGACATTCACGAAGGGTTTAAAAACGTTCAAGGAACTTTCGAATGCGTTCTAGAGACTTTCGACGACATTTATAATACGTTTGAAGACATTCATGAGGGGTTCGAAGACGCTTGAGAGACTTTCAAAGACATTCACGAGGGGTTCGAAGACGTTCAAGAGACTTTCGACGACATTTATAATACGTTTGAAGACATTTATGTGGGGTTCGAAGACGCTTGAGAGACTTTCAAAGACATTCACGAGGGGTTCGAAGACGTTCAAGAGACTTTCGACAGCGTACATAATACATTTGAAGACATTCATGTGGGGTTCGAAGACGCTTAAGGGACTTTCAAAGACATTCACGAGAGGTGCGAAGGCATTCAGAGACTTTTGACATCGATGAGGGGATCGACGATGTTTTAGAGACTTTCAAAGACATTCACGAAGGGTTTAAAAACGTTCAAGGAACTTTCGAATGCGTTCTAGAGACTTTCGACGACATTTATAATACGTTTGAAGACATTCATGAGGGGTTCGAAGACGCTTGAGAGACTTTCAAAGACATTCACGAGGGGTTCGAAGACGTTCAAAAGACTTTCGACGACATTTACAATACGTTTGAAGACATTTATATGGGGTTCGAAGACGCTTCAGAGACTTTCAAAGACATTCACATTCATACAGTTTTGGTGAAACGTGAATGTCTTTGAAAGTCTCTGAAGCGTCTTCGAACCCCATATAAATGTCTTCAAACGTATTGTAAATGTCGTCGAGAGTCTTTTGAACGTCTTCGAACCCCTCGTGAATGTCTTTGAAAGTCTCTCAAGCGTCTTCGAACCCCTCATGAATGTCTTCAAACGTATTATAAATGTCGTCGAAAGTCTCTAGAACGTATTCGAAAGTTTCGTGAACGTTTTCAAACCCTTCGTGAATGTCTTTGAAAGTCTCTAAACCATCGTCGATCCCCTCATCGATGTCGAAAGTCTCTGAATGCCTTCGCACCTCTCGTGAATGTCTTTGAAAGTCCCTGAAGCGTCTCCGAACCCCACATGAATGTCTTCAAATGTATTGTGTATGCCGTCGAAAGTCTCTTGAACGTCTTCGAACACCTCGTAAATGTTTTTGAAAGTCTCTGAAGCGTCTTCGAACCCCATCTAAATGTCTTCAAACGTATTGTAAATGTCGTCGAGAGTCTTTTGAACGTCTTCGAACCCCTCGTGAATGTCTTTGAAAGTCTCTCAAGCGTCTTCGAACCCCTCATGAATGTCTTCAAACGTATTATAAATGTCGTCGAAAGTCTCTAGAACGTATTCGAAAGTTTCGTGAACGTTTTCAAACCCTTCGTGAATGTCTTTGAAAGTCTCTAAACCATCGTCGATCCCCTCATCGATGTCGAAAGTCTCTGAATGCCTTCGCACCTCTCGTGAATGTCTTTGAAAGTCCCTGAAGCGTCTCCGAACCCCACATGAATGTCTTCAAATGTATTGTGTATGCCGTCGAAAGTCTCTTGAACGTCTTCGAACACCTCGTAAATGTTTTTGAAAGTCTCTGAAGCGTCTTCGAACCCCATATAAATGTCTTCAAACGTATTGTAAATGTCGTCGAAAGTCTTTTGAACGTCTTCGAACCCCTCGTGAATGTCTTTGAAAGTCTCTCAAGCGTCTTCGAACCCCTCATGAATGTCTTCAAACGTATTATAAATGTCGTCGAAAGTCTCTAGAACGCATTCGAAAGTTCCTTGAACGTTTTTAAACCCTTCGTGAATGTCTTTGAAAGTCTCTAAAACATCGTCGATCCCCTCATCGATGTAAAAAGTCTCTGAATGCCTTCGCACCTCTCGTGAATGTCTTTGAAAGTCCCTTAAGCGTCTTCGAACCCCACATGAATGGCTTCAAATGTATTATGTACGCTGTCGAAAGTCTCTTGAACGTCTTCGAACCCCTCGTGAATGTCTTTGAAAGTCTCTCAAGCGTCTTCGAACCCCACATAAATGTCGTCGAAAGTCTCTTGAACGCCTTCGAACCCCTCGTGAATGTCTTTGAAAGTCTCTCAAGCGTCTTCGAACCCCTCCTGAATGTCTTCAAACGTATTGTAAATGTCGTCGAAAGTCTCTAGAACGCATTCGAAAGTTCCTTGAACGTTTTTAAACCCTTCGTGAAAGTCTTTGAAAGTCTCTAAAACATCGTCGATCCCCTCATCGATGTCGAAAGTCTCTGAATGCCTTCGCACCTCTCGTGAATGTCTTTGAAAGTCCCTTAACCGTCTTCGAACCCCACATGAATGGCTTCAAATGTATTATGTACGCTGTCGAAAGTCACTTGAACGTCTTCGAACCCCCCATGAATGTCTTCAAACGTATTATGAATGTCGTCGAAAGTCTCTTGAACGTATTCAAAATTTTCCTGAACGTCTTCAAACCCCTTGTGAACGTCTTTGAAAGTTTCTCAAGCGTCTTCGAACCTCTCATCGATGTCTTCAAACGTATTATGAATATTGTCAAAGATCTCCTGAATGTCTTCGAAAGTCTCTGAAGGTCTTCGCACCTCTCATGAATGTCTTCAAACTTCTTATGAACGTTTTCGAAAGTCACTCGAATGTCTCATTAACATCTTCAAACGTCTCATCATCGTCGTAGAAAGTCTCTTGAAACTCTTTGAACCCCTCATGCGTGTACTCAACCGTCTTATGAATGTTTTCAAACGTCTCTTGAATGTCTTCAAACGTATTATGAATGTCTTTGGACAAACCCCTCGTGAATATCTTTGAAAGCCTCTCTTAAGCGTCTTCGAACCCCTCATGACTGTCTTCAAACGTATTATGAATGTCGTCGAAAGTCTCTTGAATTTAGTCGAAAGTTTCTTGAACGTCTTCAAACCCCTCGTGAATGTCTTTTAAAGTCTCTCAAACGTCTTCGAACCCCTCATCGATGTCTTTAAACGAATTATAAATATCGTCACAGATATCTTGAACGTTTTCGAAAGTCTCCGAAGATCTTCGCACCTCTCATAAATGTCTTCAAACGTCTTATGAACGTTTTCAAAAGTCTCTTGAATGTCTCACGAACATCTTCAAACGTATCATGAACGTCGTAGAAAGTCTCTTGAAACTCTTCGAACCCCTCATGCGTGTCTGCAAACGCCTTATGAATGTTTTCGAACGTCTCTTAAATGGCTTCGAACGTCTTATGAATGTCTTCGGAAGTCTCTGGAACGCTTCACGAACGACTATCGAAAATCTTCGAATGCCTCGCAAACTTCCAACAAATGGCTCACGAACATCTAACGAACGCATACTGATGAATGTCTTCGATTATCATTGGGCGATTATATTAATTTATTTTCAATCTAATTCCATACAAAAAAAATGAGTTTCACATTCGAAAGTAATATTATATTCAGTTGCACAATCCAATATCAGGTGATGCTGACATAACTAAGTACGGGGTGAGGAGAATAAAAAGTACATAATGTTACATTTCTTTTATTTGCATGAATCTTTATGATTCAGCCACCAAATAAATATTTCAAATACATTTTGTAAGGCACAACTGTTTTTATGCTTTTCACATCATAGAGTAAAACTTCTATCTAATTTACTTGAGACATCCATATCGTCAAAGTCTATATTGAACGACTCAATAAATAGCTCATTTTTCATATTTATTATATCAGCTAGCTATTCTCGTTTTTCATGACCCTTAACATATACGATAGGACACATGTCGTCGTCCGTTGAACCTTTAACTTAAGCTGTTATTGAATCTCCAGCCATGCTATATGGAACGTTTCCATATGCCCAAATTAGACCATGATGATTACGAATCAACCACGATGCTTCGTATTTCGCAGATTTTGCTGATCTATGCAATTTTACGGATAATGTCGGTCAATGGACATTATTCAACAACGCGATCATTTAAGATTAAAACAATATGCAGTTGTATTCGGTGGTGAATCTTCTTCGCATTCGAACTCTATTCACACATCTACGGTAGCATTTTTTACATGCTCGTTCTGATTCGTTCAATCATTAACCGTGAGAGGGTCGTTACATTAAGACTTGGCGATGGTCAGTACAGAACGATCACTGTTGCAGTCATCATGGTATTTACAAATTCGAGAGTACATTTTGAACAAAATGTTGAAACTTTTTTGAAGTCCAAATTCGAGTCATCTTGAGAAAAAAATGATGAATTGAGATAAAGTTTAGCACTTGTGAGTTTGCAGTCGGTGAATAATATAATGTCCTTTGCCATACATTATCTTTTTTTACCAGTCTGCACCGCACCAATTTCATATTTTGGTTTCTTTAGTTAGGATGCAGCTTTTACGGTCCATGAATGTTTCGTAGGACTTTGAAGCGTTGGACAGTCGTATAGATCCCAAGAGCGAAAACTCATATTCAAGTATCGCCCACTTTCCAATGTTCGAAGTAATGATAATTTATTGATCTCATCTAATATTATGTGGGGCATACGCCATTATATCTTGAGTAATTCGACTTCTCCCTCTAGTGGTTAATGATGTCTGAATGCACAACGAGTGGTATTAGAATTAACTCATGACGAGCATCAATTTTCATAGAAAATGTATTTTATGCACAGCACTAGTTTTTCCAGTTCCGTCACAAACTATGATATGCAATCGGCGCTGTGATGGGATCGATACTATAATAGCGATTCATCGTAGGAAAAACACATGTGGTAATGAATAGTAAATACTTTATGATATTGATACATATCCTCTGCTACGTTGTTCTCTTCAGACTTTGCACACTCTCATCTTCTCTCTATAATTAGTGAAAAAAACACTCCAAATAGGCATTTACAGTAAATGGATGTGTTGCTTTCCGATTGGAGTTGATGATTTGGAGCCACTTATCGGCATCATTTGATAGTCGGATGGCGCAGTGCTTTATTGCTCCATAATCGATCTCATGTGATTGTAGTTTATCCGTTGATCTAAAGTAATGCAGACACCTGCGAAATAATGGATTGTTGTTCAATTCGTCTCCCACATATGACGATATAGTAATTGTGTTAACTCCACACACCGATGGCATATATATATATATATATTTTTTAATGGTTGTCTCTGTTCTGCGCGCACGAGGCTTGACAAGTTCTTTATATATGTGATATGTCATAGATTGTTATCTTCGGTATCTTGTATGTATAGCAAATCGATATGCTTTTCTTCTTCTTATGCTGAGCCACGCATATCGGAGCAATGTCTTCTTCGGTGGTATACACATTGATGGATAAATTGTTTTGAAGCACAATTTTTTTAAAAATATGACCTATAGTTACTGGGAATCCAATATTCGATCGATTCAATACCGTCGAATAGAGAATGTGGGAAGATCCGTGGTCACTGTTTCGTTCAGCTGGGTGTAAAGCTGTGACTGTCACCCATGCGAAACGTGGATTATCTCTTGATTGCACATTAATCGCAGCCCCCATAATCATTATTTCCCGTGGCACTGAGATATAACATTCAACGCGTATTGATTTATACTTATTTACATTTATTGCAAGATTACGTATTTTTCGTAAAGCTCAACTACTTCCACGTTGTTGAAATTTATCGAGCACGGGTTAAAGTATAGACCATCACGCTTTCAAGTTGAGCTCTCGCCACATTAACCCATCACCGCTGTGTCCTGCACCCATGCATATAAAATGCCTGTACATGGAATACTTCAATCCTTCCAAATGCGGTATTTGGCCTATCAATGACTATTGATGTTTAGTTGATAATCGTTGCCGCTTAATTCGGCTTTGCGTTTTCAGTACTTCGATGAACTCGACGATCTATTGCTCCCACACAGCACAGTCGTCGATCGAACTTAAGAGCGTGGCGTGGTTGTGCAAGATTTCTTCTGATGGTTCATTGTTTTGTTCTCTATATTAACGAGTCCAAAAGTCTTCCCAGAGAGATATGTTAACTCACTGCTTTATTCAAAGTGTGGCCACTTTTGAGCGCTGCGGATGATTAAAAATGGTCTCCCATCAGAAAAAAATTTTGCCGTTCCCTTCTAGCTCGGAAAATGTAAAAGAAACACCTCCACCAGAGTTTTTTAATATCGCGTTGATATCTTTTATTGTGGAAAACATGAAAAATAAATACATACACAGAACGAGCCGGTCGGGATTCAACGGGAGCAAAAAAAAAAGTATTTTGTGAATATTCCAGACCGCGAGTGCATCTATGCACAAATGGTGCATGCAGTGGGATCAGCGGTCGAAGCCTAAAAAAAAAATGCTACGGTCATAGATCCATAAAGTTGATTGTTTTATAATAAATACGTCGTTTTCGTATATGTCTTTTGGATAGCCAAGACATTACTTAAGCGGAATGTTATTTTATCAAAATGTTCCCTATGCACGGAGGCTGGCTTCGAACGTGGACGAAGAAAAAAAATGCCTTAAGAATATGGCTGATTTGGTAAGAACAGTATAGCCTCAAGTGTCACTTGAATAGGTTTGATGTCGCTCTGCGAAGAGCCCTATGACTCGTGACAGGCTGGACTTCATACGTACTGGAACACGTGGCAATATATATTGAAAACTCTAAGATGCTCTTTATAATACGCCAGTTCAGTCTCCATGACCTAGACGCTGTTCTGTAGAGATCGCAAAAGTCAACGATTGGCGAGCCTGGCCAGCTTTCGCCTCCACGAGTGCACACTTTTCTTCACAGCCTACCCCACAGGGATAGTTAAGAAAAAAAAAAGGTTTTTTTTTCTACAAGTCCCAACTAATGTTGAAAACTATTTCACACCTGTTGGTCATCCCCCATCCTACTATAAGCTTATGAGGATCCAAAAATCGAAATCTGAAGAAGGATCGGAACAGCAGTTTTCGCCATTCCAGTCTTCAACCTCCGAGGTGTCATTGTGGAAGAGTCGGAAAACGGAAAATCAGTTAAGAAAAATGTCGAACCAAATTGAAGTGATCGATCTCGTCGATGATAAGATGGAGGTTGTTGTGAATATGGCCGATGACGACGAAGTGGATGTTGGGGTAAACGAAGACGTTATTGATATCGCCGATGATGACGATGATGAGTGGACGGGCATTGAAGTGCTTGCACATGATAACATGGAACTGGCCGAGATGGACAGTGATACGGAATCATTTGATAGTGGATTGGGTGATGCCTTAGATAAGGGAGTCCATTATGTGCGTGAAATCATAGTGTACCAGCAGCAAATAAATCGGTTGAACCGGGGCGTCATGAGCTGTGTGAACTACGAATATCTCACCGAAAATGATCGGGCGAAATTTTGCGTGTTGTGCTACTTTGATATGCGGGGCGTGGTTGATCGACTAATTCAACGATGTGGCCACTTCAGCGAACGGTTTAACAACATCCAGGGGATATTTTGCACCAACTGCGGCGGGCCAACCCACCAAGCTTCAATGCGCGACACGTGTCCCACCTGCCTGAACTTATACTACGTCGATAGTTCGTATTATCTTTAGTATGATTCAAAATATGATTATGTTTGATAAGTTAATGAGATGCATGATTTTTTATGTTCCAGGACAACGGATCCGCCGCGGATATTCAAAATAATATAATTTGAATGAATGAAAAACAAGCCAACACACACACACACACACACACACACACACACACACACACACACACACACACACACACACACACAGACACACACCAACGACTTTTTGTATAATATATACTATGCAAGGTCATTGTTCAATTTAATTATTAATAAACTATTGTTTTATTGTCATTTAATTCGAAGCATTCTTTTTACCCCCCTCCCCCTTAATTCCACACAAACACAAACACACACACACACAAAACACTCATCGACGCCGGCTTCCCTCTCCCGCCAGTCCCTTCACGGACCTTATGGCCCCCCTCCACAGCGGCCCTTCTGTGACGTCACACGCGCCCGGCGACCCCTCCCCCCTCGGCCGTACCACCGCACTTGGCTTCCCCGCGCTGGGGCCACCCGCCCCGCTCCGCTTTTGAACTCCGTTTTTGTATCTTTGTCTTGTTTGCTCAAAATACTTTGTACCTGCATAGGTATAAAGTTTTCTTTTATTCTGTCTTCCAAGGTTTTCGTTTCCAAGGTTCGAAGTCTCTGGTTTCGATCGCACAGTTATCACTTTTTTCCAATTTTTCTATTTTTCCGTGGAAAACGCGCATCACTGAGTGAATAAAAACAAGTATGCTTCTGACGATTGCCCTTCGAAAAAGTTTCTGATCAAAAGAGGTGGTCTATCTATGCTTTCAAAATAGTCTTTCAATGGCTTATATATTTTCAAAAGTCGCTCTATTGCGGGAAAAAGGCTTAGCCATCGGGTTCTTGAGTGGAATAAAAGTTGCTTGTATTGAGTGTCAGCTGCTGCGTAGAATTCGTTAAGAGTTTTTGTGCGGATTGTATAAACTGAGAAAAAAATTGTATATTTTCAATATCATCGATTCTTCGTCGATTGGAAGTTGATCACAGCCGTGGTGCACAGCGTTGTGGAGTATATGAGCTGAATATCCTACGCCAACAATATACGGATTACGTTGCTCTTTCAGCTTATAGAAGGCATTATTTGTCCCAGCTCTATTGTTTCCGCCGAGTTAGGGTTGCAGTTGTCGCCGGAAAATGCTATGCACTTTGATAGAAGATCATGCTCTCGTCGTTGTTTCAGAATAATCTCCACAATTGTGTTGGAAGTTTCATTTTCTGCACATACAATTTCAAGCAGCTTTGATGTGATGCCAGTCTTTTGATCAAAATAGTGAATGACGAAAGGAAATAATTTGGTAGTTCCGTGATTACTCGAATCGGTAGAAACACTTATGAAAGTCACCTCTTTTAGATCGTTTTTGAGTTTGGCAATTGACAAAGGGTTTGATACGTTGTTCACAATAGCTGTAGCGTTCGTGCGGTTGCATGTTACGGTCTTTGCGGTATTTGATTCGGAAAACATTTCTCGGTTTAGAGAATTACTACAATACAAAGACTCGAATGTTAGGTTGCGACTAACTGTATGGTAAGCCAATACACCTTCGGCTGCGCGAATACGATTTTCTTCTGAGCTAGGTCTGAATTTGACAAAAAAAGAAATGACGTTCGAGCTACTAGATTGATCTTTCTAATTGGCTTTGGGTTTCTAAGTATTTAAGTGCTCATTTATATCGGAAGCACAGTTATTTGCAACGGAAATGTTCGTTGAACAAATTGTGCAAACTACTTCCCAGTCATATTTTCCTCTCTTCAACATTGGATATTTGTTTTGTAAATTGCTGTCAAATGTGCATTTACGTTTGGGGATTTTGGAGTGCACAGAAGTGCAGCATGGAGTGCAGCATTTTAAAGCACAGAATAATGAATGGTAAGTACAGAATGTTAACTCCGCAAAGATATTTAAATCAATAGCGACTCTCGCGACCACTCAATAAAATGCAATTTTAATTCGCACTGCGCTGCTTGCCTACTGTTATATTCACCTACTGTATCTTTGCAAGCGCTCGACGTACGCGTGCAGGTTAGTATGATCGTATCACTACGCACGAGAACTTTTTTTTGTCTGAGTCGCTCAGTAGGCGCCCGCTCCTCCGCCACTGGCTTACTACTGAATTTACCTCGAACACGGGGCCTTGCGGCGTAGATATGTTTTTAGCCTAAAGTTCCGAGTGCGACAGGCCTGCTGAAAGCAAGAAATAGTAGGTAAGTCAAGACTCCTGACTCTTGACTCAAGCGACAAACAAAACGACAATATGTTAAATATCTATCTAGCTATCAAAATGGTGATAGATTCACCTGGACACTTTTTCAAAAACTCCGCCTGGACGCCTCCGGAAAGCCTCCAAACTAGGACAAATCCGGGGAATCCCGGATGGATGGCAGTCCTACACCTGGCCACCTAGTGGTTGCAGGCATATATTCTATGCTATGCGCTCGTGCGTCTTGAGTCACGGCATAATGTTCTTTATGCTTAGTTATGCTATGCTATGCAGAAGCGTGTGTCATCGGCTTTAAGGTTGCTATTGGGCCAGGTCCGGATGCTACTACCGGGCTCCATTTTTTCTGGAAGTATGTAACATCCTTGCTGATCATCGGATCAAACAAAAAATGTGGGAACCTCCCGGTCATTTTCCAGTACATTCTTTATATCTGCTGAAAAAAATGTTACTACGAAGCTGAAAATATAGGTACGTTTTGACTAATTGTCGGACTAACCCTTGGCATCGTGAAAATGAAGATTCACAGCACCGTCATAAAAGTATTGATGTTTTTAATCGCCAATTTGTGCGAAAATCAAGCGCCCAAACTATTAGGCTGTGCAAACATGGTAACGTCGTGGACGGCACAAATGCTACCTACCTTATCCACATACGGTAATTGTGCCCGAATACCTCAAACTACTTGGTCAGGATAATTAACGATGAATATTATTTGTTCTTATTGTCTTAATTAGTAATAAATACTTAATATTAAATGTAGATCTATGTTCAGAAAATATAGGTTTCTAGTAATTTAGTAAAATACAAATTGCAGCGGTTTTTTTTTTTCAAACATGCTTTAAAAAACAATAATATCGGACAATTATTGAAGTTTTTAATTTCTTGTACATTATAAACAGCTTCCGTACACCTTTTTTCTTTCCAGCAAATTAATTTTTAACTTGGACCAATATTAACGACTTATAAAATCTTGACAGCTCGATTTGGTGGTTATGAACAGGGTGCCTATGTCTCTAATTCCGCGAGACTTTTATCAACGTAAGCATTATCATATACCACAATTCAGTATATACGTTGCCAATTCGTCTCGCGTTAATTGAGCTAGAAAAAATCATAGAAAATGATTACGCAACGTAATAAAAGCATGCATAAGTATGGGTTGCTTTTCTTATACTTCACCCCCGATGGCTAGACCCTATAACAACTTTAAGGCGTTAGGCCACAGTAACGGGTATAAAATCATGTGCCAATTTAACAATTTTTTCCGTATGAAAAAGTTACTCCCTCATCAAATTAATTACACATCTATTTAGTATTTGGTATTTGTACTTGAGAAATGAATTTTCAGTGAAAAATTTCGTTATAACTGCTCATGAACTGCTCATAAAATGAAAAGTTTTCGATTAATCAGAAATTCCGTACGCACTTCTCTACGAAATGCAATTAGGAACATAACTTTTGAATTTTAAGTAAATCGAGTGAAAATTGTTGAAGTTATGTGTCACGCCAATTGGTAAAAGCAGTTTCGAGAAGTTTGGAGTAGTCGGCCATAGTGTAAATCGAAAAAAAATTCTAACAGCTTGATATTCATACTAAATAGATGTGTAATTAATTTTAGAAGTGAATCACTTTTTCATGTGAAAAAAATGGTTAAATTCGCACATGATTTTATGCCCGTTACTGTGGCCTAACCCCTTGAGTGGTCACAGTGCAAGTATTGGCCCAAGCCACCGCGTCCGCTTTCGTTGTAAAAAAATTACTTTTTTACAATTCGTGTAAACTTTCGTTCCAATAAAATGAGTACTGTCCCCCTTTTTTATACTTTTCCGACACAAAAAGGATTCCTCGAATGAAGTAGGCACACCCAAACGCGCGATCTACTTTCAACGAACCCCGCAATTTCCATTACGTCTCCCTCCCCTCCCGAAAATTTGTGTCGCCTTGATACCTAAGCCGAAAACCAAGCCACAGCATGAAAAATATGACTTTCGTTAGTTAGGTATTCTCTCACAGACTTCCCTCGTTCGCGAATGATAATGAGAGTTAAGTAGGGTATTCGCCGACGAGACTGGCGGGAATACGACGCAGTGTACGTGGATACGTCCGAATAGACGGTCGGTGAAATCGCGAGAGCGATTGAAGAAGAAATATTGGGAACAAAGAATATGCTCGAAATTGCGCGTTTTCGCTTTAGACCTGCCATAACGTCCTTGTAATTATATATCTGAAGGAGGTGAACTCATAGTTGTCGTGAGTGTATGTCACGAGACGTCAGTTCCGCCCGATTCGGTCGTACATTTATGATTCGTATCCCGTAACGTACGTTCATGTTGAATTGCGTCAGTGTATGCTATCGGGCAAATGAAGTGCCATGAAGGTTTCATTGGGCCCTGCTTCTCGGCCGTATATTCTGCCAGGTGTATGCCTCTTTGCAACAACGTTGGTAATAACACGCAATCTATACACACGCACGCACATACCCACATATGTACACATATTTATAACCAACAGTATGCCTAGTCTGGAATAAGGTGCAATGGAAATATCCATGGCACGTGAAACACGGCCAATGGGAAAATATATCGTTTCGCTCCAGCTTCAAATCGTTTTTTTACCTAAGAAGCTGTAAATAATATACTAAAGTTCTTTATTTTCTCATTGGCGAGGCCAATTCACACGTTCGCTCTATCATTTCTCCGTAATCGTTTTACGATTCTCTTTCACCTCTTTAACTACCATCAAACAAACAGGCTAAAATCATACGGTGATTGACAACTTAATGAATACGGATAAATTATTGGGAACGAGAAGGTTATATGTCACACATTAATCATTATGCCTCGGGTCCACACGTCGTCGTGCTCTTTTCAACAAGTCAATAATCCAAATGATGAAGAACATATCCGGTTTACGATATTTGTACATTCTGTGTAAGGTAAGTGTTCCAATAATCGCACACGTCCCAATTTCCGATCGCAAACACAAGCATTTGATTCAATTTACGTTTTGACAAAGTAATTAAAATATCACATTGAATCACTTGAGAGGTCTTCTTACTTTAGACGCTAAAAAAGGCTATTTTCATGATTTTTTAAATAGGTTTATATTGTAGATATTGATATAAAAGTTGTTACACTTAATAAATACACTTTCGAAATACATTAAAAACATTTTTTATGTATTTATGTAACCCAAACAAACTTTAAACGCGTTTTTCTCGAAACAACGTTTTTCGACGGCTTGTTGACAAAATATTCGAAACTCCTAAACCGATCCTTATAAAATTTTAACCACATGTTTTCACAACTAATGCTATAGCGCGTGTCAGGGATTTTTTTTAAATTTTGATATTTACTATTTTTTGTAAAAAACGGTAAAAAAACACATTTTTTCGGAAAATGTCCGCCATTTTGTTATTTTTGCATATGTCAGAAAATCGTATGATATGCGCTATAGCCATTAAAATGCTGAATCTAAAACTGTTTGATTTTTTAGTTTCGGATTCTCCATCTCCGAGATTTCATCAATAGCGCAGACCTACAATTTTTTAGGACATTTTTTTAACTACCATCTTCGTCTGTAAATAGTGACTTAAGTAAATAAATAAAAAAATTAATGTATTTCGAAAGTGTATTAATTAAGTGTAGCAACTTTCATATCAATATCTATAATATAAACATATCCAAAAATTCATAGAACTAGCCTTTTTTAGCGTCTAAAGTGAGAAGACCCCTTAAATTGGGAGAATCAATTAACCCGTTGACTGTAAGCGACACATATATGGGCGGAAAAAAGTCGTGTCTCTTTTGCGTTTTGACACATAAGTAGGCATTTAAAAAAATATGGCTTTACTGTACCGATTTAACTGTTATTTGGCAAATCATGGTTTTTGAGGTCGCTGAATCCAAATCTGAAGACAAACTTCCAAAATTTGACATGGCGGATCCAATATGGCGGATAAGAATTTAAAAAATACTTTCAATTTTGTGAAAAATAATATTCTATGGCTTTTGAGGTCGCAGAATTCTAATCTGAAATTCGATTTTCAAGATTCAATATGGCGGATGCAAATTTAAAAAGAGGTTTGATTACGACGAACGAAAGTAATTTGTGGTTTTTGAAATCACTGAATTCAAATCGAAAATCAGATTCTCAAAATTCAAAATACCGTATTCAATATGGTGAATGCAAATGTCAAAAATAGTTTTATTTCGATGAAAGTAAGAATCCTATGGTTCTTGAGACCGCTGAATTCATATCTGGAATTAGATTTCCAAAATTCTGGCCAGCGAGTCCAATATAGCGGGAAAAAAATCGTAAAGTATTTGGATCTCGATGAAAATTTGTAAAGTTTGATGTTTTTGGCTGCGAATTTCGAATTTGAGCCCTAAATCTAAAGATCTGAAACTCGAATCCATTGTGACACATAAAAATTTAGTAAACTATTTATGGCAAATTATTATTTATAATACAAAATGGAAAAGAATAGTTTTAATGGTTTCATATGCCGCTCTTTGCTTTTTGTATACATTTTTTTATTGTACTTTACGTCTTTTAGTTTTTTTTTGTACTTTTCATAGTGTTTTGTATTTTGTTTTGTTCTGTGTGATGTCAGCATTTTGTATTTTTTAATTTATTATCTTTAGTTTTGTGTTCAGACAACAAATAAAGAAGGATTTCGGTATTTTACTTGACAACACGAACGACGTATCGAATTTTTAGAGTGTGGTGTCAAACCTTTCCTCAAAAATCAAAAAGATGACAACTTCCGTTGAAATCCAACTATCTTTTAAATTCACAGCCGCCGTATTGGATCAGCCATTTTGATATTTGAAAATCTGATATCAGATTCGGCTTCGGTGACTTCAAGGACCGTCATACTGAAATTATAGGATAAATCTATCAAATTTTTATTCTGACACGAAAGTGGCACGACAATCTCATTTTTGCCGCACTGCTAAAATGTTAGGTAAAGTTATTTTTCAAATGGATAACAGAATATAAAAAAATTATGTCGGCGTAGCGTTCATCTCAATAAAAATGAATGAATTGTGAAATATTATTACGAGTGTATCGATTCAATTCTCATTATTTTCGAAGTAAGCGGTTTTATTTCCGCTTGGGAAAGCGCAGAGAATCCCGACATGGTGTTCAAATTAGCGAAGAATGACTTGTATGTCAAGAAACTGGTACGTGCTCGTGATTCTAGTTCGACCCAGTAATTGTACAGAAAACAAAAAACGTTCTTCATACCCTACATTTTTCTTGACGTTCCTGATGCTTATGACCAAAGATTGACATGGCGTGGCCTGTTTTAAGACAATTTTTCGGCACGTACGTGCTAGGAAGGAATTAAAAAAGTTACGGCAAAGAAAAAAATATATGTTCATAATATAATATATATTATTATAACGAAACAATATTATATTTTTATATTTCATAATAAATGTTCTCGGAAGCAATACATAAGTCAACGGTCTGTAAAAAAGCACGAATGCTGCGAAAAAAGTTGAGAGCACTCGCGTTGCGCATTCCTACAAGAAGTAGCTGTCCAAACTACAAGTCGCCTACTGCGTACACTTTCCTTTTACGTAGCGAGGTTTCGTGTGCAAAAATATATTAGTTGTTGGTATTGTTTGAAAACTGGATTGCTTAAAAGATTTTAATCTAAAGATGTTTTGCAAAAGTGGATAACAAAAAAATGTCTTGGCACACGAGTATGTATATACAGAGTGTCCCATTTTTCTCTGCAACCCGAAATAACTCCGTAATTATCGACGTCACAAAAAAATGTTCCAGGCAAAAGTTGTACGGTGTGAAGGGGGCCATCGAATGGGACCAATTTTTTTTCGGTGGAGGCGCTGACGCACAGTGAAGGTCACCTCCACTTTTTCAAAATAGGATGGTACATTTTTTTTTCAACCATCTTGTGGAGCATCTCGAGCCGCATAAAAAACATTAGGGGGTCAAAATCGTTCAAGGTCATTCAAGGTCAGTATCGAAGATACGAATCTAAATATCTCGGATCACTACCAAATACTTGGTAGATCCGATAAATCCGAGATCTTTACATTTGTATCACCGGTACTAACCTTGAACGACTTTGACCCCCGAATGTTTGTATGCGGCTTGAGGTGCTCCACAAAATGGTTGAAAAAAAATGTACCATTCCATTTTAAAAAGTGGAGGTGACCTTCACTGTGCGTCAGCGCCTCCACCGAAATAAAGAAAAATTGGTCGGATTTGATGGCCCCCTTCACACCGGACAACTTTTTTCTGGACCATTTTTTTGTGACGTCGATAATTACCGAGTTATTTCGGGTGGCAGAGAAAAGAGGGACACCCTGCATATGCGCGGTAGCTCTCGAGTTTATGCCGGTCGATGTGTGCGGCATAGAAAAGTGACTTGTCTCGATTCGCTACGCCGAACTTCAATCTATCTAATACATTTAATGATACCGAGGTTTTGATGTCCAGCTACTGGTACAATTGCATTCCTTCATATGTTCAAATACCCTGAAGAAATTAATAATCGGAAAAAAATTAAACTACGGGATTCAAGGAGTTTCGGGACAATTGACGAAATGTTACGATTTTATTCAAATTTATACAGCTGATTCTTTGTCGTATACTGTAATGCACCCTCCAAATTTTAAATCGATCGTGTATACCGTTCGTGTAAAATGTGCAATTTAAAAAACACTTTGTACGCACGTAATAGCGTGAAAAAATGTTTAAAATGTTATGAAAAACTGGCAAATCACTCGGATAAAGGTCCGAAAAGCCCATACCGCCAAATAATTTGGAATTTCGTGTGCCCGTGTATTTTGACTCGCTGATCGCGAATATGATAATGAAAATATCCGCAAATTTTATTTTCATGTCCAAAACTCACAAAAACTGATTTTGTAAAAGTTTTTTATTTTATTTTAATAAATGTTGATCTTAGACAATAATGTTTCCTACACAAGTTGTAGCCTATAAAAAAGATTGATTTTTTATGTTCTATACAGTTTTTGTCTAACACCATTCTGTTTCGAGAAAAATGGGATAATGCTCCAATAAGTACATTTTGCTGAACTCCATTAGTTTCGATATTATTTACCTACGCACTTTACCGCGGGAGGTTTGGAGTTTAGTCTTTAAACCGAAACAAAAAAAAACAAAAATAAAACAAAAAACAAAAAAGCATAAAATAAAATAAAAATTAATGCAAAAAACCAAACAATAAAATAAAGTACAAGAAATTAAAAAAATAAACGTGTACTTTAAAGACTAAACTTCAACCTTCCCGCGGTAAAGGGCGTAAGTAGATAATATCGGAACCAATGGAGTTTAGAAAAATGGACTTATTGGAGTATTACCCATTTTTCTCGAAACAGAATGGTTTAAGACAAAAACTGTATGAAACATAAAATGACAATCTTTTTATAGGATAAAACTTTTGACGGAAACATTTTTCTCTAAGATCAACATTTATTACAATAAAATATAAAAACTTATAAAAAATTAGTTTTTGTGATTTTCGGCCTTGAAAATCAAGTCTGCGGGTATTTTCACTATTATATTCGTGATCAGCGACTCAATATACTTTGGTACACGAAATCTCGAATTAATCGGCGGCACGGCTTTTCGGAACTACACCCAATCACTCAGTACATTATGAAAATTTCGTCATCAGTGTCATAATGTACTGAGTGATTTGACAGTTTTTGGAGTGGAAATCGCGTCAAAAGGGGCAGCGACTGTTCGCAGCTCAATTTCAACCGATTGGTTTTTAATATGCGTACGTCTGCCCGTAATCGGGTACCTGTATTTATATTATTGTCGTGGGCCAGTGAACACCTCCTGTTCGGATATGTGAGAGCATTCCTCATGGTATGTCAACGTCAGAGCTCGCGCGAGTTAGACTTTATACACGAAGGTTCGTGTCGTCGGCATCGTCGTATATATTGGTACGAACCGTCGGCGAGATAACAGAGTATATTTCTGTTGGCGCACGCGGTTCTCATACTCCAATACGTATAACGCTAATATACATCCTTCTCGCCTATATACACACATGCACCTTTATTTCAAACCATTAAATTCGTTGTAAATCAGATTTAGCGAACGTACGTGCGTATTTGGTTGTGTGTGTGTGTGTGTGTGTGTGTGTGTGTGTGTGTGTGCGTGCGTGCGTGCGTGCGTGCGTGTGTGTGTGTGTGTGTGTGTATGTGTGTGTGCGTGTGTGTGTGTGTGTGGGTGCGCGCGCGCGCGCGCGCGCGCGTGTGTGTGTGTGTGTGTGTGTGTGTGTGTGTATGTGTATCTTATAGGAAAGGTTGGCGTATGCAGGCCTCGGGATTCCTGACGCTATGTCACTGTCACCCAACATTATGATCTTAATGTGTCGTGCATACCCACGTACTTTATGTACATCGTGCGCACGTACGTGAACCCGCGGTCCAGCTCTTCCCTTGGAGCTCCGTACGTACGTGCAAATACTTCGTATACGGGGTGTTCGATTTTAATTCTTCCACATTACTGTCACCAATTTAAGCCTGCTAAATCCCACGGGAACGAAAGAATTCCCAACACGTAAACAGGATTGAGTGTGCCCGCTAAACGATTCCGTGCCAAAAATATTGATGTCGCAATTCCTGCAGTTGTTTTATCGTCGAAATTTAAAAATCATTCACCTAACAGATAATCGTTTCACTTCAAAGAAAAGTCTTCCACTTTTACTCGATTATTTTCTATAGGTAGATGAAGGCCCGTGATGTCGTGGCAGTTTACGGTGTAGAGTACGGAACGCACGAAACGCACGATGCTCTTTCGTAGCTTCGATTACGCAAATCTGTACGCTTTCCATACCCTTGGGAAATTCCGTAAAAATCCTGTGCATGAAAGTCATCGTCTTGGATTCGTTTATTTTATCGGATAACGTCAAAACATTATGGTTTTTTCGGAAATGTTCATTTCCATAGTATTACGTTTCAGCTATATTCCCTGAATATTTAAGGGGCCAGTCCTCAACCCCTGGCCAGTCATCAACCATTGATATGGCAATTTGGACGGTAGAAATAAATTACAGGTGTTCTCTTTGCTTCTATTACGAAGCCCCTGATACTGTGATTTCGATCATTTTAGTTTCACTATGAGCGACAGAGCAGCATCGGCAGATAAAGTCGTTTCTTGAAACGCATCTATGGACTCCTTATACTTCTTAGCTTTAGATGGGTTCCCCAATCCCACATCACGGACAATTTTCGCAGCATCTGATTTCCCAGATGAACGAAGGCTCATTTGAGTAGCAGACGTCAATACTTTCATACCATGCCTTGCGCGTAATTCTCAGTCCTTCGTTTTGTCCGGTCACTAGACTTTGCAAATTGTGAAGAAGGCCGACCCAAATTATGGATTTTTTCTGAAGATCGTTTAGTTTTTTCGAAAGAAACAAACACGCTCAACCACTCAGAATATTTTTGCTGAAAGTTTCCTTCAGTTCTTGATGCTTGCTGCCACTTTGTATGCAAGTCATGTAACAACTTGCAGAGGACAGGTTTTGCATTGTCTGATAGAGCAAGCAAAGGGGCGTTGCAATTTAACAGACCTGAAATTTTCGATCACTGCATATGTTTCAGTCGCTTTGTCATTGATATGACCTTTCAATATCGATAAAATTTCCTCTCTTGTCAGGCTACATGCTTCGCGTTCATTAGCGACAGATTCTGAAATTGGAAAATATAATATCTTTATAGATGGATAATTCCATCTTCAACTTTGTTACTATTATTTATTCCAAAATTTTATTTGAAAAGAAAAAGAGCATATTTGTAACAGTGAATTACGTATCATAGAACTCAATACAATGAAGACCGCAGACAAATTCAAGAAAAAGAGCAAAACATTCCGCGTCGTTATCGTGCGAAATTCAGAAAACTATGTTTTACATTGCAAGAACTCGCACCAATGACACAATGGCAGCTAGAGATAGCAAGTTTTTATTTTTTCATTCAATAATAGCTCCATCTGCAACATGCGATGGGTCAAGTCGCAGAACTCTATAGAACTTATAAACTTTTCTCTATGTGTTTAAAATGTTCCCTTCATTTTCGTACAAATGATTCGTTTATTGTTATTGCATAAAATATTATTATTAATTTTGTGAAGTGAAAAAAACATGAAGTCGATTGATTTTTAGAGATCGCTGAGAGCTTTTAGAGAATTCGACCTTCGGACCCTTACCTAACCTAACCCGCGACTACAAATTACCGGAACGTAAAATCAATTTTTTCGACTTTTGGCCAGCTTTTTGGGATTCGGCCCCACTGTGAGTCAGTTGGGCGAGCGGTAGCAGGACCATACTAGAAAACTTCAAACGTGTTTTTCTCGAAACACTGTTTTTAAAGTCGGTGGCTATGATATTTTGAGAACCATTTGATGGATTGCTTCCAAGTGCACAGGAGGCACGATGAGAAACATTTAAAGGTGATTGACGATCCCACTTTTTTTTTAAATCGATCTTGATTTTTTAATATTAACGCAAAAGTAACGACTTTTTTCATAGATTTTGTATTCTCGAGTTTTAATTCGTCACCACGTTGTTACAAAGAAAATTATTGAAAAAATCGACGATCGTCACCGACTCGTATTGATTGTTAACTTCAATAACTCGTTCGGTTTTTAGATTCAAGATGGACTGTGTCAGCCGGAGAGTGCCCACCGCCAAAAGTCGGGGAAAAATTGTCATCATCTTCCGGCGGCCATGTTTTTCGTTGTATTTCTGTATTTTTTGGTGATTTTTTTAACACGCTCTCAATATATGTACCTTTGTTTAAAAAATGTGTTTCTTTTTCACCAACTGTTTCCCATAATTTGGCAATTTTTTCAGGCTTATAGGCTTTTGAAACTTTGCGAATTAACGGGATCGGTAATTAGAGAATGCGTTGAACGGTTTTCCAATGAGATTGCTTTTGGGGTTCGATCCTCCGCGATAAGGTGACCGAGAACAGAACCAACAGTAGTTTGTACGACTGCATTTTCTAACGAAATTGGACTCCGATGATGGCTGCTTTGGTTGACATCCTGGGACACTTGAATAACCAGAGCGGAGGAAACTGGTGGGTAGTGCGTGTGTAATTTGGTGCCATTTCGTAATAAGAGTCTCACGGGACTTGTTACAACAACGCTGAAACAATGGGGAAGGTTTTTGGTCTCTATGGTAAGCAGAGTAGTGTACTATGTACGTTCGATGGCAAAACTTTGTCGGAAAAGATGAATATCTGATATGGGAATTCCTCGCGTGTGAACGCGGACGCGAAGAAAACACTTTGCTGTCTCTCTCTCTCACTCTTTCTCTTTCTTTGCCTTTCCATCTTTGTCAGTCTCACTCCCTCATGTCAGCGCTGCATTAAATATCGCAGTTGGTAACGTCGTTCAGGAACCAAAGCGACGAACGTGCGATGCACGGCGAATGTGTCCGTGTCCTGTAAATCGTGACAGTAATATACTACGAGAATAAGCCTGTAGTGGTTTCACAGTACGATGAGTTGTGTTTTCCGTACGACAAATATACGTATTTCCATTTGCCACCCTCCGGAGATGTGTATCCTATTCGTAGCCGAGAGATACGTTTGAATGAAAAAAGAAAGAAAAAAAATCCAGTTCTCGTCCACGTCGTTGCAAACGTATCGCTTTGAATTAAGGATTCAAATCATCAAGTTTTTAATCACATGGGAAATCTGAGAGCCGTACAAACTGGCTCAGATCCATACTTCGATTGATCGATCGCAGGAAATTCTCATTCGGAATGGATGGTAAATAAATCCCATACGTTGAAGTTTGAGTCGTACTTGTCGTGAATAATTCAGAAAAAGTCTCAGCATGCCTGGCAAAAGTTTGCAAATAAAAATACGGCATTAAATCTTGCGAGAGATCTTTCGAAGGTGTGAAAACGTTCCGTTCCACATTTAAAGCAATCGATCTTCGTTCTAATTCTCTCAATTAGGCCGGAAATGTAAAAATCTCTGATGTCTTCCGTGTTCACGATGTGCTAGTGTCGCCTTTGTATTTACTGACATTACAATCGATGGGAAAATAGCTGCGAAGAATAGCGATGAACCAGGAAATTCCCAACTCTCACTTTCCAGACGAGAATCAGAGCGAGAGAGAGAGAAATTATACACGATATATGTATATCCCACCCTGCCTACCTTAACCGAGAGAAGAATCTGCCCGCGAGAGAAAAATACTCCCGAGAACAACGCAGAAGTAAAATGTGACCTGACGATGATATAAGACGCTTTGCACTCTACGTTATCCCCTTCTCAGAGGATACAAAGTCAATGCTGCACCGAGCACCACACAACCAACAGCAAGATTTACGAAGCTTTCTCTCTGCATCGTACGATTTGCACGGAGCCGGCGAATTGCAAATCGCGAAGGTAACTCGCGAGCCCGTGAGCATTCCGGTCGTTGGTTTTTCCTTTTCTTTCGAGCTTATATAGCTATCGTTTATACACACGCACACACACGCACACACACACACACACACACACATTTATATACTCAGTATATATATATATATATATATATATATATATATATATATATATATATATATATATATATATATATATATATATATATATATATATATATATACTGAGTCGCAGAAGAATTGTTGAGGGCTCAGCGTCCTGAAGGAGATCCGACCCCGTGCGGGGTTGCGATTCCTGGCAGTGCTCCGACAGCTGTGTGGCTTTCCATAGCTTCACGAGACAACGGGGCTAGAAGCTGTTCCGTAGAATCGTAGTTCTGTATCTGCGAGCAAAGCTCAAATACTACAAGAAAGCCACGACTCTTGGTCCTTTGAGTCTGACATGCTTCGAATATTATTCCTGTCGCTACTCGTACGTGGATTTGCAGCTTTAGAGCTGAGTATTATGCCGATCTGTATGAATCTCCATTGAAGGGGTGACGGTTTGCATTGTAAAATCGTTATATCCCGAACGAGGGAACGGTGTGGTATAATTGTCGACCCAATATTATAGTTTTTAAGGAATTTGTTTCGAAAACTAAATGTAGGGAATTATAATTCACACGATTATCCGTTTTGCAGGATTCAATCTGTCATGTTGAATTTGGAATATATGGATAAAATCAAATTGAGATTCAGTGACGGTAAAAACCTCAATGCATGTATCAATTACTGTATAAAAAGTCGCGGCGTGTTCGGTGGCATCGATTAGTGGCGTCGATTTTTGTTTTTTATTACTTGGCGTCAAGACGCTGCCGCGTCTCTTGATATACGAGACGGGGTTCATTTTCATACGTGTAGCCCGAAAAATGTTTGAAGTTCGACTCTTGAATATTTTGGCGCTAATGGACTGGATTTCAAAAAGGCTTGATTTTCTCATAAGTAAATAACTCAAGTTTTTTTTTCGTCAGCCATCCAAACCTGATATCTTCCGAAGCCTGATGCGATGGATATAATCTTTGACGCGAGGATATCGAAATCACTTTGGGCTGCATTCCGGTGTTCCCTATTACATGTTTTTGCCATTCTTCAAAGCCTTCAACATTCCAAACTGTATCCTGGCTGCTTTGACAATTTTCGGCACGAGAGGACTCCCAACAGGATCGAGAGTCGAGCTGATCACCATGTATATCGGCAGTGACGATCGCGAAAATACATTCATGAGCGAATACCCACTGCGCAGTTCTATTCTCACTAGGTGTCTCATTCCTGGCGTCTGAATAATGTAGTTGCAATATTGAATTTTGTTTTTTTTTCTTTTACGTCGAACAATGCAGTCCTCGTCTCTCGTTCTTGCTCGCTTTCTCTCTTGTTCTTTATCTCTCTCTCCCTCTCGCCGGTGCTTCGACTTTGTGGCGACAGTATTATCACGCGGTTGACAGTTTTAAACGCCAGAACGGTGCTCAGCCGCGCGCACATACGGACGTAGCACGTCTACGTGCCCCTGCCGCGGGCACTCGGCAAAGATCGCTGTCGATGGTGTATTTAATTGCGGGGCGTGAATAATTTTCATCCGTCACGTGTACAGTCGCCAAGATGGCTCAATAAATTCGTCTCGAGAAAGTCGAGTATGTATTGCAGAGTCCGCAATGGAAGGGTGATATATGTGATTGGCGATCGAAGTCTTCATAGCCCTCGACTATAATTCTTCACCTTTCGATCCTTTTCCACCAAGATCGCGAGCATCGACTCTTACGTAACGGTAAATGGGGTTACTTTGAACCGCTTTCGGAAGTGTTTTGTAGGAAACTTTTTTTAAACATCCTAAATTCCAACTTTTTAGCTCCAATAGAACAATGTGTCCTTTGGATATCAAGTGGATAATAAAGTCAAGCGCCCCCCCCCCTCCCAAAATATCGTAAATATTTTTTCAAAGCGTCTTTAAAGTGTCTCGAAGTAACCTCGAGTGCGGGGTTTCTCTGACAAGGCATTGAAATGCAACTTATGTCAAAGATTAAGATTTACTTAGACATAATTTTTACAAAAAAAAATAATATTTTAAGCATTATACATGGAATTAAATGAAAAATAACGATTTGTACAATGGAATCGTCACCATTATTAAGGAAACATTTTACATAAAAATGTCAAGTATCTAAGGTATTATTATAGGCACTTAATCAGTCTTATAATTATCATTGAGATGAAAATCAACTTGATCGACATTATAATCAACTTTAGCAATATTATAATATTTTGAACAACAGATCGTAGCAACAATTTAAAAAAAGCTTAAAAAGAATTAGTCAAAACCGTATTTTGGCGCTTAACGTAGCACCAGAACTGCCAAAGTTTCCCTTAAGGGGTTATCCCCACTTGCGATTTTGAAAAAATCGATTTTTTTTATTGCATTTTTTTGAAGTATAAGTATCTGAGAATATGTCCTGAAAATGTCAAGGCGATCCGAACAAAATTGACTGAGATATGAGCGTTGAAAGAGAAGAATCCGCGTTGAAAGAGAAACTTTAAATGCGTTTTTCTCAAAATGGCATTTCTGAAGTCGGTGACCAAGATTACTCGAACACTAATGAACCGATCTTCTTGAGATTTTGCAGGCTTATTTAATACATAAAAATGTAGTCTTTAATCGTTCGTTTTTTTTTCTTCGTTTTATAGCCAAAAAACGGCCGTTTTTTTTCGTTAAAATCGAACCATTAACTTTGATTGTCCGCCATTTTGTGAAAAATGAATATTTTTTTAAATCCTTCGATTAAAGACTAGTTTATACTTATATTTGACTAAATCCATCCGCATTTTTTTTTTCAGATGATCCACTTCCCCGCAATGTTGGTCACCGCAAACCGTGTATATAAAAACATTATTTCATTGACGGCCATTTGCCACTAAACAATGTAATATTTTTCAATAAAAAAATTACTGAAAGTTCTTCAAGATGTGTTCTTTAAGATGGTATATTGATCGATTAAAAAAGTTTTGTAGTTTTCGTTAAAAAAATTCATGAAAAAGGCCTTTTTTGCGCTACAAGTGGGGGTAACGCCTTAATGTCAATTTAACCCCGTTTTATGGTACGTTTACATTCGCCTACAGGATGTCTGAAAACGCCTACGGGATGTCAGAAAACATAATCGATAAAATTTGGTACGTCAAGGATGGAAGGGGGAGACGATTCGGGCATCTCATTATCTACCCGAGTTTCCGTAGATGTCAGTGACCTAACAGAATTCATGGATGATTCTGGTACGAAAGAAGTTTAAGTGGAAAAATGCGAGAAGAGAAGAAGGTGAAGAGTGAGGTAACTAAAATACGCAATCCCTCAAGCAAATCGCCCAACCGAATGACATCGCGGCCTCTTGATGTGCGTGATGTTGGATCGCGGCAAAGTTCACAGTCCACCGCGTTCAACGAGCGATTTTTCTGGACTGCCGATCCGACCGGTTTTGTCTTTTTTACTCATGAACGTCAGCGAGCCACCGCGATTTGGCGTTCTGCTCTCAAGCTCCAATATATTCAGATGAGTTAGGCTTCGCGCACAGCCTCTTCACGTTTTCTTTTCTCTTTCTCTCTCTCTCTCTCTCTCTCTCTCTCTCTCTCTCTCTCCCTCTCTCTCTCTCTCTTCCTCCATCTCCCTCTCCCTCTCCCTCTCTTTCTCTCTTGTCTGATCGTCTTTTGTTTCCATCTCTTTCTGACCCGATACGAAGACGAAGTAGAGGAAGCAGGAGCCTTGAACGCCTCTGGGTCGTCGAACTACCGGTACTATGGCCCGCTCCGTGAGCCCGGCAAAGAAGTACGAACGGGTACATCTCCGGTGTAGGCACACCAGCGAAATGGCAGAAGCCAACGTGAGCGCGAGCAATACTTCGGGTTCCCTGGCGAGGCACGACGTACTGCTATCGCCTCTTCTCAGGCCTCTCTTCGTGGGCGCACGACTCTCTCTTCTCTTTCCCTGCAGCTCTGTTTCTTACTCTGTCCGTTTCTCTCTCTTCCTTCGGAGGCAGGCTGAGGCCACTTTGCAGTCCCTTCTACCAGGAACCTTTTTTCTCGTCCATGAGTTACAATGAATCGTTTGAATACTCCAAAGACAATCTTTCTCACCTCAGAATGGCCTAACCAAATGTATCCAGCTGCAACAAAATAACTGTGTGATCTGAGAAATTATACGAGAATCGCGTACACCCTTCATACCATGACACATTTCAATGTCAAATTCTCATTTGATAAATCGTTGAAAATACTACACGTACGGAAATCCCCGGTAAGACATTTTGAAGTGCACATCCCGTATGGATCGCATGGTGATCCATATATTTTGGTATTTGCAATTTCGTTCATACAGCAACACGAAGAACGTTGCGCTTATAATTTCTCATGAAGTCGTTTCTCACACGAATACGACACAACGTACGCAAATGCATGATATATACCTAGTATTATACTAACGAGGCGAGTCGGGAGTATTCGTAAGTATATTCCAACGATTTCATGGGGTAGCAGTGGCAATTTGTCGAGACGGGGAGTGTGCGAGTTAATCCATTCGTTGATCTCGTATAAAACCGTTGCAATCGGTTTAGCTGGACGAACAGTAGCGGCGTTAGTATATACATGTATGTACACTGACACAGGAGGAATGGTATACGAGGGAGTCTCTTCGGTATACACGTTACGGCTGGTATACCTACTGGTTATAAAATCCCGGACCAGTTCCTTCGATGATTCCTCCGTTGTACGAAGAGTAGTTAGCTACCTATATACACTTGAAGGCAGAATGTCTGGGATCTTCGCTCGACGCGTTGCACATCTTTCTTGTTTGGTAAGAGGGTAGCATACTCTGTTGTACCTACATCTACCCATGATAATTCTCGATGGAACCGATGATTTCATATTCAATCGAGTCCCCCATCTCGCTCCGGTGGATTGTCAGTAAAATCCAGGCCAATCGGATTCAACGCGATTTACATGCAAATTTTTGTTCGGATTTAACGATACGTAAGTACAGAGTCTCCAGGGAGAATGGCAGAGAGTCGGAGGGAGGGAGCGAGAGAGAGTCGCCACAATGGAGGCTGAGCTGCGTGAAGAATCTATCGTTGTAGACATAGCTAATAATATCCGATAGGCAATAAATATCCGGCGTGACAGCCTGATTGCAGAATCACAGAATGACGGAGCGTGACCCAAGAGTCTTGCACTTATTTGCCAGCAATCAATATCGAAAATAAACGCTAGGGATTCTGGGAGAATGCGATGCGATGGAAGATCGTGCAATCGAGTAATGAGATGCAGGATGCAACAGTGGGTCCGATCGATTAACATTCGTATATCGCAGAGAAGCGGAGATACGACCATCAGAATTAATGTCAGTATCGTTTTGCACGGGCTTATTGAAGACGAGAAATAGCGTGGAAATGGACAACATCATCGCCGTACACATCGGTTGTGTCCAATCTTCATTTTTTCAACGGTCAGATTTCGAAAGCGTTTTTTCCCCTACATCACAAATACAAGATTATTTCGAGGATAGAAGGGAAGGTTTCATCGCGACGTTGGCTGATAAGAGTACAGAGAAGTGCTCAGAGAAGCGGTTACGGATACATACCATAATAAACGCTTCGTCGCCTCCTCGTGACGTTTTGCTGTTGGATAGTTACATAGCTCGGTCGAGCGTTCCCGATATGTGCTAGTTGGTTGGACGACAGGAGTTTTCCTATAGGTATATATAGTGACAAACTGGCAGTGAGAGTGCTTGCTTGCTGGAACTTGATGGCAATGGTACTCGAAGAACTGCTGTTGCTGTTGCTGCTGGACAATGCCCGTACGTCAACCTGCATGAGTTACGAACCAGCTCTCTCATTCCTCGGCAAACTCTCCATAAATATATATATATATCAGAGTATAAAAGCCTCTGGTGCACATGCGGCTGCAACCGCGAGATCTCCCCCACGAAAGATTGTTCTTAAGACTGCACGGGGATGCATGTGTATTATGCCCGCACCAGAGTTACCTACCGTACAACCTGATCAATCAAGATTCACGGAGAGCCCTCTAGACGCGTGGATATTGCCATTGGGCACGCATCCGCAACGGACTAGAAATCGTAAAGTTGCGAAAACGTTCGCCATAACCTAGATTACCTATCGGGTCTTCTACGAGTCCCTGTACGGAGGCTACGCCAGCGATACGCAGGGAAAAAATGTCCTCGTTGTCGACACCGAGATGAAAGGCTAAATATAGTCGGTTCTCTATGGAAGCGATGAATCGAACCGCTTCGATTAAGTTTGTAACAGCAGCATTTATTCAAGTTTCGCGAAACGCTTCTCTTTGATGAGCGGGTCATTTTTTTATCCATCGAGTTATTGGAGTTGTTCAACTTATATATACTTCTGAATGAAGCGATAGTTGTGGAAGCGCGATCGGTGTGCGGCTTCGGCGACCTTCCGGGTCGAGCAACGTTGACAGGGTCGATACTCGATGCACTCATTTGCGCACCGGCCTTTGTACGGAAGGTAGTTTTGGATAATAACGCGACTGAAACTCACATAACTAATATAGCTTATTGTATAGCACAGGTGTTCTGTAGGACATTAGGAAACAATTAGGCAACCCTCCGGAGGCGATCCGCGGACTAGAAGTAGTGAAGCGACAGGTGTGAAGTAAGAGTAAAAAGAGATATAAAGAATATAGTGTTAACGGGTTGTGCCTAGTTGCAACAGTTGAAAACAGCTCATTCTTGGGACTTTTTTAAGAAAATCATGATGATACATTAAAAAAAATATATATTGGTGATTGGAAAAAGCATCATCTGAAGAACACTTTGTAGTTTTTGGTGTAAAAATATTTAATTATAATTGATTGACAGCTGATGTCGGGAAGCACCGCTCGAAAACGTCTTTTGCGGTGAGCAATACCCTTCTGAACCAGGTTATCTAATATCGAAAAATCAAACAGATTTCGTTATTCGAAAAATCATACTTAAGTATTGAAAGTGAGAGTCTTGATTTCTGCGAACATATGAGTATTTCTCATTCAACAAATCGAAAGTAGACATCAGAAAAAAATCCTTCGATGGAATACTATATTCTAAAATCTAGAAAAAGCCCTAAAAAATTCAGAAAGAACGATGCAGTCGTTTTTGAGACATTTTCCTCGCCGACTTTGAAAAGGTACTTAACAGAAAAAAAACCTTTATAGTTTTGAATGACACTGAGCGTTCCGACGGGTGTCAACATAGCCTATAAATTTGTCCATTCTGATCAGATCATGGATTTCCAGGGAACATTGATAAGATGATATATTGTCAAAATAAATTAGTTTTAAGACAAGTGATTTCTCGACTTTTACAATTAGGCATAACCCCTGGATTCCGAAATAGATGTAGTTTTGGCACAGCTACTATTGGATGCAAAATTGCATTTATCCGTATACTATGACATCAACTCTACCAATACTGGCAACCGTGACAGTAATAATAAGAAGATAAATATTTGAGGATATATATTTCGAGCATCTATGAGTGAAACAACAAAGTCTCTGCCCACTTGACATGAAGGCACTCAGCAAAGATGAAGCCTGTTGAAAGAATGCATCATCAGAAGAAAAATGTCTATAGTGCTTCCAATCAAACATCAATTCCGTTTCGGAGTCTCATAAGCTAAAAACGTCATCGTAGGTTCTAACGGATATGCTTCCCTGAGCGGGCTCCGCCACGAGCTATGATCTCTCGGAACACCGTACTACCCACACGACAGTATTCAGGATGTTCGTGGGCTGAGGAACGGGAGGGTAGAAACGAAGGGTTGTAAAATATTTGGAAATTCATTTATCGTTGCCAGCTCAACAGTTCGAAGTCAATCTGATAATTGGCGAGTCTGTCGTGGCCATTGCTCGCTCTCGAGCACTCCGCACGTGTTCCCTCTTTGGTCGGAGCACCAGCGTTAAGCCCATGCTACGTATATAGTCCTGCAGGCTCCTGCGGCGAGAGTTCTGCATCGGAGAGAATCCGCGTGTGCGTGCACGCGTAAATGCACGTGTGTGCATTGCGTTGAGTTGCTTTTGCCAAGTGGGACGAGAGCAAGGGGTGGAGGAGGCAGTCGCGAAGCCTGCTGGAGTCCAACATCCAGCGGGGTAACGATAAAGCGAGAGTGAGAGGGAGAGAGATGGGGGAGGGAGAGCGTAGATGCATTATACAAGAGAGAAAGACAGGAGGCGACCAGTACTGGTTGTTTGGTGCGGAATGAAAGGAGAGAAATAGAAAGAGAGAGAGAGAGAGAGAGAGAGAGAGAGAGAGAGAGCCGGTTTCGCGCATTGCTACCGAACTGAAATATTGTTCGCCGTGGGTGGCTTTATGGCCCTCGCTGATCTAAAGCCCCTTCCGATTCCTTCCCTTGTCAGATACCAACTTATTGATAGTTTCAGTGTCGACGTGGCGCGGGTATTGTGTGTATAAATTTCACATAGGCACACACGCACACACGCTGATCACATACGTCTAATCATGCAGATACATCTATATATTTACATATATATATAACACACGAGTTGAACTCGTGGCAGTCGTATAGCTGGGTTTATCTGTACGCGGCTATGATCCTCGAGGGACGCAAATGGATGGGACGCGAATGCCTCTATCTCTCTTCCCGGTGACACTTTGTATGCCGGGCAACACTCTTCTCGATCTCCCGGGGAAGTCTCTCGTCGCCGACGGACGCCTTGTGTATATATCCGTTGATGGCTCTTGCAAGTTGAACATGTGGTACACAAGCGTGAACGATAGGCCTTGCGGTGGATTTGGATGCTGCACTACACGAATTGTGGACGGGAGTAATCGCGAAATAAAATCTTTGTTTATTGCTTTACTTGTGTTTTCGTTGTGTTGATCTTATTATCCTTTATATGCTGCCTTCGCCTGCGAGCCTGCCGGGCGATACGACTACTTTTTCGATCGCACATACACGAGAACGAGTTCACATTGAGATGCGCATTTCATACTGTGCGGGTTCTTAATATTCTGCTTGCTTTTTCTTTTCTTTTTCTTCATCGAAATGAAAATGTTGATCGTGTGCACTTGTTTGTGGAAACTTGACGGCGATTGATCAAATTTAATTACGTTGATAGGCTGTTTAGCTTTTGGTCGGACGGCCTTCTATAAACCGGTATAATAGATCCAGGTAAGGGTTGGGGATGGACACAGCGATGGGAAGATTGGGCCAACGAACGTCCTTCGCCAGTATAAACATCGGACATGATGCCATGCCGCTTTTCGTATGCATGGTCTCTCTCATCTCTTCACCAAGCATGTTGCGGAGCGGGACCGCTATCAAAACGCCCACAAATCCCACGATTGAGGAGAGGTCCGTATTTTCGAGCGTGTAATATTTCTTAATGACGATTAATTGCTGTCTCGGTGGAAGAGACCACTCTCTGGGTACGCGGGCCCGCTATAGCAGGAGATAAGGATCTCGGAGTATATTAATCGGCACCTGCTGGACAAGATCGCTGTCGATACGGCTCCTACCCCATCGCCTCTCATCCCCATGTATGATTATTTCTTTCATATGTACACATATATGGAGATGATATGTTCAGAACCTGGCCAAGTATACTTTCTTAGATAGTTGAAGCTTTTCCATTGTTACTGTTATTGTGCATATTTTTACGCATATTCTCTAATTTACAATATTACACGAGTCAACAGAAGAAAGAAACTTTGGTGCCGACATAATTCGTGTGATTATTTGTCAAGTTACTACTGGTGATATACCAACCTAATTCAAGTCACCAACCTATATTTCAAGTTACTACACAGGGTTGTCGCATGAATATCAGTTCCATAGTGGGGACCGTTAACACATAATTTAGGAAATCTTTTCTTTGTTTTTTCATGACTTGCTTATATAAATTAATTCAGCGATATGTCGACGGCAGCAAAGTGAAGATGAGTTTGTTCGAACTACGTATGTTATTCAAAATTTTTGGAAGGAACAGATTTCATGAAAAGTGCTTATTTTTATTTTGGCATAAAAATGAACGATCAAGATTAATTCGCAGACAATCTTGGCTCCTTCAGCAAAGAGCGAGGAGAACGCTCCCACCGAGACATGAAAATCATGGAAGATGGGTCACACACACGGAATAGTTGGTTACGTTTGGAGTTTGATGCGTGGCTGCCTCGACAAGTCTCATCCAATAATACCACGAAAAAGAAGCTTGCTCAATGTAAAAATATTTGATGAAACTCAAATGTTTCAGTCAAATTAGATTACGTAAAAAAAACTTGTTAATTTCTGTGTTCTTACGTAGAATATCAATACGAGGTGTTGAAATAGGATCAGTTTAGGAAAAATATTTATGTTTATCCACGTATTTTCATCAAATTAATTTCCATCCTCGTGACATGGTAATATATTTCCACGCTGTCTCCTTAAATGCCATGGAGATTTTTGCGGCCTGTGTCCGTATAGTGCAAAGTAAATTAATTAATGGCAGAACGGACATGTCTAATGGTGTAACGTAAATAGATGTAATTAGGAGAGATAATTAATCAAGACAAATACAACTGACAACGCGGCAATCGTCTTGTATCTGTAACTGTGTACTTATATATATATATATGCACACACATGCACAAATATTTATTCATTCACATATAGATATAAGTACAAAAATATATACACACCTGCATGTGTGTGGGTGTACATACTATTCAATGCTCTGAAGTCTTGTAACGTATATACTGAGTAAGACTTCTCCCGACTTGAGAATTACTCCATACTGCCATGCATTGATGTACGTGTGCACTGGTCTGTACATATACAGGATAAGAAAAAGCGCTGTAAAGAGCCGAGTAATTTTTGTCGGGCTACCGGTTACGGGACGATGAGTCACGTTGGGATACACGAAATCGTAATTGGTACCCAGACGGGTGTACGCGCGGTGCTAATGCACACGATGATAAATGACGAAATGTACAAGACAAAAAGGGAGACAGAGCGGGGGGAGAGAGAGAGAGAGAGAGGGAGAGAAAGAGAGAGAGAGGAAGATGGCGGTAATCACGAAGGTTCGGGAGGACGCGAAAAAGGATCTAGGCAAAAAACCAGCGAGGGCAGAAAGATCGCGAAGAGATCTCGCGGTGAAGCAGCGTGTGCGCGCGCCATTCTGGACGTGCAGCAATCATAAGATTTTCGCTATGGCGATATATTTCGCAGCTCTTGCAGAGCGGTGCGTCTGCGTTATTTACGATCGACTATTATGCGATGGCACGATGGAATTTGTTAAATAATTTATCGCCGACGCCGCCCTTTTGTTCATTTATATATATCGAGACTCCGTACGTATCCTCGTATGTAGCGTACGCACACACACACACACACACACACACATATATATATATATGTATATACATATGACTGCTAGTGCGTACAAATGTGGGGATTCGGAAAGCGAGAGTGTGGAGAACACGATAGATAATCAACTCATTAATAGGACGATTAATCGATCCCTCTCGTCGAACAGCTAAGCCACCTCCCTCACAGGAAGAACAATCCACCGTTTATGGACCCTATACACTCATATATAGATATATATGCGAATATGAGCCAGGTGCACGAAAAGGGGTGGGTCCGATGGATTGCCTCGTTGAAAGTGTAGAGAGATTATCCAGCATGGAATTATTCGGCTTTGAGATCATTGTCTTCTTCAATTGGATATAGGAAAAGCGCATGTTGGATTATCTCTCCGTACCGCGATAAAACCAGCGTATAAATACATTCGAAGTACGGCGATGCATTAAAAGTTTCTGCCTAGCGCTATAGGTGCTCGGATAATTATAACTTTTTCAATTAGAGAGGGCTCGACCACGCGTTCTTGTGGGCGTGAACTGGCTAGCTCGTTCACGATCCTTTCTTTAATGCGCATTCAATGGGTCGTACCATTATGTTGATATATGCGAGTACACACCCTGTCATTCGACAATCATTCTGTAATACTCAGATCTAATACAAACAATTGGTCGAAATTATTTCACCTACCAACGATAAGGGAAGTTTGCTTTCGACAAGGATTCGTTCCGGGAGGAATTATTGAATTTTGAAACAATGGGGAGCCCAATCCTGATGGAAGTTTCAACAGAAATAACCAGATCTACATTCTCCAGGACTTCATACAATACTTCGACATTCTACAATATTTCTACAATACATTCTACAGTACTTGTCAATGCAGGAATGTATGATTAGATAAAGTTTTTTGTTCTGTTACGAACGTGCTCCGTTGAAAAGTCCGAGCTCAGCCACGAGTGGTTGTGGCAAGCATAAGATTGTGTAAAAAATCTACGCGAAGTATATAGCTGCAGAGTAAGACAGGTCGCGATTTGTATACAGGTATATTGGGAGTGCATTATTTCAGGAGCCTCTATCGTGAACAAGGGGGGATATAATCAACAGAACGTTGCTTTTTTTTCATTCGCTCTCGACGTCTTTGGTTCGGCAGTAACATCAGCGATTCCTATGGGCTCCAACGTGTAACGGGTCTCCATCTCGGTTTTATAACGTTGCGTGTGAAAACACGTGTTACCCTGCCCGGTCCATGCCTGCCCGGCCACAGTTCCCGGTCCAGTTATCACTAAACGTTTTACGACTCTCTGTCGTCGTGGCTGCTGCTGCTGCTGCTGCTGCTCGACAGTCTCCACCGTTGCAAATATCCACAGCTGGGCTCACTCGGATTATATTATCCGTCTCGGAGCTTCGAACGCCAACACAGAATGAAATCTTTCGGATCGACCGGTAGAATGCTGCCGCACTTATCCCGGTTCCACTCTGTAACCTAAGTTATAGCACTCTCACCGACCCCGCGTCGATGACAATAAGGAACTGCCTGCTGACAGCACGTTCAAAAGTTGTTACGTATAATCGGCAATCTGCCTACGTAACGACTGACACCGAGGACTTTACGATTTGGAGAAACAAAAATGAGGATAATGTATTTTAGGGAGATACAGCGGGGGGTGTGGAGGGTTGAGCTCTTTATTACATTCCTGCATGTATTATCGCACGAGTTATGAGAGCTCTACGTGCTTGTGGGAAATTCCTAGGAATTGAGTGCTCCACAGAGAAGTTTGACGATAATTGTTTTCTGATTCAAACCAGTGGACTAGACTGTCGAACGTTTTAGTTCGAATTAAGCTGAATCCAGGATTTATGATGCTTTATCTTGCCCGGAATAAACCAGTTTTGAGGATTTTCGGGATTCCATAGGTAGCCTCGACCAATTTCGCAAGGCAATGTTGTAACGTGTTGACTCGACCGATTTGTCTGCTCATACTGCTCCGTTGGAACGACCACCGATGGTAAGGATTGCACAATTCGCAGCATAAGTCGGTATCGTCCGTACCAAATCTGTTTCAAGAAGAGCGTTTGTATGTATATATGCATTAAGGACCCTATGGCGATTGATTGATTCGGGATTCGAGCTATTGCAAAAGCGGGGACCGGCGATCGGGCGAGTATTCTTGTGCTACTTTCCCAACACGACGATTTATCGTATACCCTCGAGAACGGGAGGCAGAAACCGCTCCTCGCCGCGTCCCGAAACACAACCATTTAAGGTATGTAATTTTCGTTTTCGTTCGAATCGTTTTACCTGCAGCTCGGTGTGATCGAAACGATATGTGGAACGCACGATTCGCACCTCGATCAATTACTCGCTTCGAAATGATTAGGTGATGGAGAACGCGGTTGAGAGAGATTGATGATACCGATCGGATATACATTTGCACTCGACGTTTTTCACTTTCCCTACGACCATCGAGCCTCGCCGGTCGAGATATGGCGTTCCTATTTCACGCAAATCGATCCACGTTCCTTTAGGGAAACGCATTATAGATTCTGTGCAGATAACTTGCACCCCGTGTAGATATTTAATTTACGAGCCTGCGCGATTTCATTTTTCACCCTTTTGGCAATCCGGGTAATAAACCGATGGCTAGTTTTGATAGGCAGCTGGGAAATTTAACTGGAATGAATTCCGAAACGATTAAGCCTCGAGTACTAAATATCGAGCGTTACACGCACCGGCAATAAGCATTGATAAGGCTTCGATAAGGGGCGACAGTAACCTCACGCAGCATTGCCACGGCCGGTTATAACTCTCACACTTTCTGCCTTCGGAATCGACCGGCAGGAATCCAGACGGAGCCGTATGAAACTTTGCGATTCGAACAGTCGGACGAAAATGGCACCCGTTGGAATATCGGCAATGAAATCTGTGATTAAATGAACTTCCATGAAGTAACGCCTACGGATGTGCGTTAACTCCTCCGCAGAGAGGATGAGAGAGAGTGAGAGCGTAAGAGGGTGGGGGATGATCTGGGATTCTAAATATCACGGGTCTGAGTCCACGGAATCTTCGATTCTCCGTGCGATTATCTTCAATCCCGCGAAGAGCACGCATCTCCGATGGGGAAGATCAGCGATATTGGAATTCTCATTCCCCCCTCGACCTGTTAAACGGTTTCAATGCAAAATCCGTGACTAGGAGGTCGTTTCGTAGCGCCCGATATCGCGGGCGCGCACCACAGTGCGCTCAAAGTGGCAGCCTTATAATAGCTCGAGCTCTCTGCCGTTTCCCATGTTTATAAGAGCTAACCGTATTACCAGTACAGCAACCTGTGTGTAAAAGCCCGCGCCTCTCGACGCCCCGCTGGGTCATGCCTACTAGTTTCCTTTGCCTCCGAGGTTATGCGCCCCGTGGCTAATTTGCTTACGCAACTTATGATTACGACCGATTCCACAGGCAGTTTCACTCATTGCTGTGTACACACCGTTTTACCAGTTGCGAATACAGCGGCGGATCTTCCTCTCTCGATCGCCTAGCCAATTTGCAGTTCCAACGAGGAAAAAGAAACACTTCGGGGAAGAAAAGCAGCCAGCAGATGAAGCACAAACATGCCACCGTGTGGAAAAACGGGTACAAGGCGAGGCTTATCAAAATACTGCTTATCCCCTGCCATTCTGATCTATGAAGGTATGGCTCGATCCACGATAAGTTCATCGACGATTTCAATTTCAATAGAAATTGTGCGACGATGCGCCAGCTGATAGAACCTCTGATCTTCGCATCCGCTTTGCGCGAGGATTAGACATCGAGTAACATCCATCAGAGTTTCGCGGGATAGCTCAGCTAATATCTTCGAACTTCAGTACGAGACACGCGCGAAGAATGCGCTGTTTCATTTTTATCCCAGCAGCGGTAAGATACACGCGCTATTTGTTCATACGGCCACAGGTGTTGGCGTAATGTACTCTTGTGTTGTCCTCTTCTCGCAGTCATCTTCCTCGTTCAAGTTCATGCACACCCGCGTGTCAGGCGGTGTCGTGGAACGAAGGGATCTATTAGGAGCCTAGGAAGTCGTTACGTCATCGAGTCGTAAGGTCATCTCCATTATATCGGAATTTTGCAACGGCAAAGGGGCAACGGAGCTATATAGATGGTCACGGCATGTACTGAGTATTACCGAGTGTGTATACATGTACATACTGTGTATAGTCGCGGGGTATGGATAATTCTTTGCGAAGACGAGAATGCCTCTGTGACGATGATGGGACTACGTATAGAACGGCCGAGCACTCACCGCGGCACACAATGGTTATTAACCTCGCTCGTACAACGCGACACACGCTGTATCTTCTCAAACATTAAGAAAGAAGTATATATATATATATATATATATATATATATATATATATATATATATATATATATGTATACACGAACATGTATAGGTATATGTATATCCTGGACGACGAGGAGAGAGCGTTATTAATAAGCGACGGTTATTATAGGCATCATGACCAGCGCCTCTTCTTGATTGTCGATCCATTCGTTGTCGTCGCGTCCTCTTCAGCGTCGTTCGCGCGCAACGACGTCCGGCCACTTTGGCGTCCGCGAAGACGTTTTTCTTTTTATTCTCTTCAACCTCTATCCGCGTCCTTTTATATCTTGCGACGCTTTCACAATATTGATGATCACGAGTCGCTTTGACGAGATGGAAAGAGAGGAAGGTGGGCAGAAAGAGAGCCAGGGAGAACTTATTCAGACGTCTTGCTACAGCTCGGGAAGGAAATGGACAAACGCTTATCAAGGCCTAGATTAGCAGCCGGAGTCGACGCAACGGCAATTCCTGTATACTGCTCCACTGCAAGCCCAAATGTACTTTCACCACTTGCGCAACTTCTGGTGACAACCTTTTTAGGCGTTTGTCGAAGTTTTGGGGTGAGGAAGGCCTCTTTATCGCGGCTACCATGGCGTGTTCCTGTGATGTCTCGTGTGTGATACATGTTCGTCGAGGTATACGGACACTGTCTTTCTCTTCATCAACTCTCGGAAACTTCTTGCCCGTGAAACATTCTCGTTTCCGATCTGATAAACTTCCGCGGCGGACTTTACGCATTCAACGCATGTCACCGCGATTTTGCGCCGATACGAGTTGGGATGATGGTGCGAATTCGGACGCTCCGTGCAAAATCGGACAGCTTGTGTTTCCTCATGCAATTTGAGCGATATGTCCACTTTTGATGGCTCAGGCGAGCCATGGAATCGATAAACAAAAGCAAATATACCATGACGCTAGAATACTTGTTGAGGGGAGAGATACCTTTAAGCGAGAAAAAGATTTTTTTAAAGGGTTACCCCCACTTGCGATTTTGAAAAAATCGATTTTTTTTATTGCATTTTTTTGAAGGATAAGTATCTGAGAATATGTCCTGAAAATTTCACGTCGATCCGAACAAAATTGACTGAGATATGAGCGTTGAAAGAGAAGAATCCGCGTTGAAAGATAAACTTTAAACGCGTTTTTCTCAAAATGGCATTTCTGAAGTCGGTGACCAAGATTACTCGAACACTAATGAACCGATCTTCTTGAAATTTTGCAGGCTTATTTAATACATAAAAATGTAGGCTTTAATCGTTCGATTTTTTTTTTCGAAAAAAAAATGGCCGTTTTATGGCCAAAAACGGCAGTTTTTTTTCGTTAAAATCGAACCATTAACTTTGACTGACCGCCATTTTGTGAAAAATGAATATTTTTTAAAGTCCTTCGATTAAAGACTAGTTTATACTTATATTTGACAAAATCGATGCGCATTTTTTTTCAGATGATACACTTCGCCACAATGTTGGTCACCGCAAACCGTGTATATAAAAACATTATTCCATTGACGGCCATTTGCCACTAAACAATGTAATATTTTTCAATAAAAAAATTACTGAAAGTTCTTCAAGATGTGTTCTTTAAGATGGTATATTGATCGATTAAAAAAGTTATGTAGTTTTATTAAAAAAAAATCATGAAAAAGGCCTTTTTTGCGCTACAAGTGGGGCGATCTCATGAAAAAGGCCTTTTTTGCGCTACAAGTGGGAAATCTTCTATCAAGGCGTTACGCCTTGATAGAAGATTTCTTCGCCATTTTTTAGACTCAGGGTATGTTTTATAACTACTTTTGGCTGTTACGTAACATATTTTCAAAGTAATCTTTAAACAAGGCGGAGGTAGGGCACGATCTTCTAAACTGCATTTCCAAAACTGGCGTGCAAATAAAAGAATAGGTATTTTTATTGCAAAATGTAGCCACTTTTTTCGGAAAATTCAATGTTTTTGTTTGAAAGCGTACCCTTTCATTGATTCTCAACATTCCTCACTGTTTCTTTGTTCACATTCTGCGTATGAGTGTTAATGACAGAAAAATCTTCGTTGATTTTTTGCAGATTAATCCCGTCGACGCCACGTGCCACGCCTTCTGACAACATCCGCAGCAACCCGTTTAGAAGACCGTGCCATACCTTCGCCGATCTTAAAGATGAATAAAAATAAAATACCAGATAAAAAAAATAAAGGTTTCGTAAAAAAAAATCATGAAAATCGGCAACTTTTTGATCGCCTAAAGGTATCTCTCTCCCCTTAAATTGCCTCTAAACCCAGAAAGTGAACAACAACAACAATTGTTACAATTGTTGGCAACAAATCTGAATTAGTCGCCAACCATAAAGATATATTATTTTGCACTGCTGAACGAGCTGAAAGAATTCTCTTTCGACAATTTTAGATTCAGCCAGCGGTGGCAAGGCTGATGTATACGAGTGGAAAAAAAGAAAAAAAAAGAATCCAATAAATAACGAAATACTGGTAAATCTTTGATAGGGAAACTGTACGAGCAAGTCTGAATGATTTTTCCTCGGGCTCGCGAACCTCTTGTTTGCGCAAGTCGTTGCTATAATCGCAAATCTTTTTCCTCGCGCAGTACGTAAGCTGGGTGTGCGCTCGCAACGCCTCGGGTTCGTCGAGGGATGTGGGCTGTTACTTCCCCACCTGCTTCTCTCGCGCTTTACAAGATTTATCAGTACGTACATGGTGTATGTACCGAAAGATTAGGGTGCAGGCGCGCAAGAGCGGAAGACCGCATGAGCGTCGTTCGATGAACGGACGAGCCACATATAACTACGTACGCAGGTACTCTATGAACGAGGGGGTGCCGCATTAACAACGCAATTTATCAGAACTTCTTTCATCCAATGTAACCACATAGCAATTAAAGTGTCTACCGACTGGCTTATCATATTTTAAAGTTATGGCATTGACACGCCCATACAAAATTCGCTAGGCGTGCGCGCGAGCGTCCTTCGATCACTCGAACCGTACAGCATAATGTGATTTATAGTAAAACTCGGTGATCTCTCGATGAATGCGCCGAGTTAAGTCGGAAACAATTCCACATCGCATAAGAACATAAATCGCGGGTTGACACCTTTTGGTTCGATGAAAATGAAGAAGGGAGATAAAAGGGACAGGCTCTTTTCGTACAAAAATGAATTTTTTTTCAAAACGATCGTTCCAAAATACATTTTTGCCAATCCTGGTTTGAAATCTGTTGAATAATTCGGAGAGAGCAATAGAATGTTATTGTTCGTTTCTAAATAATGAAAAAATGTTGGTTGCAAAATGCTTCAACTACGCTTTCTCGTATCAGCTCCGTGCGCGAGAAACTAGCGCCGCGTATCGTTCGTATTTTTGTCGGCTCTGTTAAAGGCTCCGTGATTTTAGTCATAATATTGTGATAAATGATAAAACTTAAAGTCGCAGTCAATTGCATTTCATTGTTTTCAGTAAATCAATTTGTCTGGCCAAAGACGGTAGCGTTTCCTGCAGTAAAGTGAAAAAAACCATGTAACATGTCCTTAAAATATATATATTAATTTAATTGTAATTTTGTTATATGACGGAAAAAATTAAGCTATTTCATTGCTTTTATTAAAAATTAACATACATATATTGTTGCTGCACTACTTTATAATATAATAAATAAAAGTCCGTTTTGACACCGAAATGAGTATAATTTCAAAGACCGGCTTTGAGAGTACAACTGACAATATTCATTTCCAACGTTAAACTCAATTTGAGGGAAAACTTTTGGTATCCGCTGAACACGTCAGGAACATCGGAGAGTTAAGGACAAAACATGAGCCCAGTTCTTTAGGCGCGATATACATTAACAACGATCAAAAAATCGATTTCTTTTTTTTCCTTTAAACTATATAACTATATATGTAGAATATTTTCTCAAAGTTTCAAACCGAAATTCGAAAAACTTCAAACGTTACAGCCCGTCAACGCTGTGCCTCACCGCTCGGATTCGGAGCGGGCGTGAACTTCAAACGCGTTTTTCTCAAAACTGCATTATCGAAATCGGCGTGCAGGATTGCTCAAAAACTATTAAACCAATTAAGTTGAAACTTGGTAGAAATATTGATAATATCAGCCTTGAATTACCTTCTACTTGACGAAAATAGTTTATGAAAAATTGGAAAAGAAACAATTTTTTTAATCCACATTTTCCAGAAATGTCGCATGAAATGATGATTTTTTTGTAAATGCATGCCATTTTCGCAAATTTGCATTTTCTTTATTTTAATTACCGTCACATAGAAACTATACATGTCCTAACTAAAATACGTTTGGACTTTTTGCAAATCAAAGTCTACGGGAAGCAGCTAGACTACACGCCGATTTACAACTCCCGCGGCGACCTTGCTATAACACTCTGCTACAGCACCGCCATTTTGATGATGAATTAATTTAAAAAAATTGTTTCGTATACTTAAATAAACTATTAAAGTATACCTAAAGTTTGATAATTGTAGAATAATTTTGTTTTAGTTAAAAAAAATCCCTCAATATTGCTTATTTTTGTCCTGTCTAAATGTATATCCCGCCTCAATTCAAGCACGTGTGCCATGAGGCAAACCTCTGTTTCTTCGATGCATTACAAAACTTCTGTTTAAGGTAAAACTGCAGCTATCCATTTGTTGCGTTGCCTATTTTCCAATTTCCCGTACGAATTGATAAAATTTGCATTTACTATTCTTTCCGGTATTTTTGTCATTGATTATACAGTAACTGCCGTGGCTCATTTTTAATAAAACAATATTTCAAATTTGACTGCAAAAATCTCGTACTACGCTCATACAGATTTGGCAGATAAATAGCCGAGTTTATCGCGATTTTTGTTCACTGCGGTCGCTGCGTTTGATTTCATTATCTCCACCCTATACTTCGCATGGAGCCAATAATAATTGTTCACGTAAGAAAGCGACGACATGATGACAAGCACATAGGCGCATAACACACGTAATCCCCTGTCAGAATCTACTCCTAAGAATTGAAGAAAAAAATTCATGTTTATGGTTAATCACACTTGTGAACATAACTCCATTTCACCCATCCGGCTGATCCTTTAATATCGAAAGCCGGTTCTTGCGTCTCGGTGACTCGCCAATTATCGAGTTTATTCGGTGAAAGAGACAACTCCATGAACTTCCTACTTCACGATCATCCCGAGCCTCTGGCAATTAGTTGCCGGTTGGCCAAAGCAACGGAAATGAGGGTAAAAGTCCGAGAGAGAGGAGAGAGAGAGAGAGAGAGAGAGAGAGAGAGAGAGAGAAAGAGAGAGAGAGAGAGAAATAGCGAAGAATCCAATAAGCCAACTCTCTCTCACTCTATACGCTGCAACGAATGCATAGATTTTTTCTTCATTTCATCCTCGTCCTCCGGCTTCTTCTCCTCGACAGAGGGAATATTCTCGCGATTCCGTGCTGGCTAATCGACAGCGCGAGAATATTTCCAGTTAAGCTTATCGGCGCTTGTTACACCGCAAGTTGCAACTAATCAAAGCTTCGTTAAAAACGTGCAATATGCAAAGTAATGCTGAGTGTACAGGATCCAACGAGTAGCGTTACACGTAAAATCTTCTATCGTGTACGTCGTAACGTATTTGCGGATAAAAGCCATTCCACGCTTGAGATAAAATTAGAATAGGTGTTATCGGTGTTCTATAAACAATTGTTCTTGGCATATTATCGAAAATAGAAAACAGGTAAAGACAATTTTTTTTTCACACAGGTCAAGGTGGGTTCTAATCTTCTAAAGCTACCGATCTCTCCTTAAATTGGAGATAGGAAGATGAGTTTCTTGAAGTTTGTACCGTACAGCAACTCCGTTGGGATAACGAAGCCTGCCCGCCAAATTTCTCCTCTGGCAATCTGACGTTGTGTACGAAGAGATGAGACAAAGAAAGAAAGAGAGAGAGAGAGAGAGGGGGGGGAGAGAGAGAGGGAGAGAGAAAGAATGGAGAGTTATACGACAAGAAACATCGGATGAAAGGGGGACTATGAAGGCGACTCGCCAAAAGTGACTCGCTCCTCTTCCGTGGACTCTTCACGAACGAGCGATCCGGGTCGCCGAATGTGGGATTTAAAATGCGATTCGAAAAGAATTTTAACGAATCGCAAAATCACTCTGGGCTTCTTCAGATGTGTAATTCAACAGCACATGCACAGTGAGGCCCTCGTTGCGACGTTGGCAACGGGAGAGAATAAAGTCGTAGTAGCGGGTTGCGCGCCTCGCTGATTCGATGGGGAACCCCCGAGGGAAGGACGACAATCCGCACAAGCGCTTACAAAGGATCGTACAAAAACCCGAGGCCATTGCTGCGGTCATTGAACTGGGTTCATATAATTTCGGAGCCTGCGCGAAAAGCGAGGTTGACTTTTGGCTCTTTTCGACATTTTTAAAGAACATATAACGCCGATCTGTCCACTTCAGGAGCTGATATCAAAGTACTGCAGATGGTGCTGTAGAATAATTTCAGGTGATCAGGGCACTGAAGTTCATCAGTGTTGAAGACTACAAGTGATATTTACATTCTGTTAGAAAATATATTGGAAACACAACTGGAAAGTTATATTTCCAAAGTCAAGCCACCTCGGAATGTAAATTGATTATTCAATCTTCCATCCGGCTGGACTCGATAGGTCAACGTCGCTTCCAAATTTCACCCCGCATTAATATTCATATATTCATCAGCTCAAAGATGTACGATATCACATTTAGACGATGCCTTTCGATACTTCCGAATACAAATTATTATGCGTACATAATGAAGTCTTCGGCCCGGCTATTTTTGCGAAAATACATTGCACATCAAACTCGTTGTTCCGTTACGTCAATGCAACTTGTCAATCGCTATTTACAAGTTGCAATTGATCAAAAGCAACCAAGGCCACAGTGTACAATCATAAGATCTAACAGAACGCATAGTAGCAGCATTAGGAGTATAATACCTGTCGTTCCGAACAATATCTGATTACCGTGGATCGTAGCTCAAGCCCTTTACTCAGCACTCCGTGTACTCCGGTATAGATCTTACAGTACGAGATCTCTGGCTGGAGAGTGCAACCGTTTGTCCGCGTATAGTCACTGTTCGCCCGACTCCGCGCGTTCTCGTTGTTGGCGTAGTAGCTGATCGTCGATATCAGGGATATATCGAATATCTCGAAGCATCCTTATCTCCGCTAAAATGCCTGTACCAGAGGCCATAAGAAGCGGCTTGTATCGCGGGGAGTGGAGCACGAGATGCGAAGGCGAAAATATATACATGTAGATATACTAATGTAAGAGAGAGAGAGAGAGGGAGAGAAAGAGATGGGACTTTGCCATTTCTCGAATGTTGTCCTTTTTCGTAGGGAGTATCCTTGGAGGACTAGCACCCATAAGAACAAGGCAGCTCCACTTTCCGCGACACGAATTAAATGTCTATGCCCCGTTATTTGCATTCGCGACCGTACACTCGGTACGTACCTACATTTAATGCTGGTCATATATATGCATGTATATTGCCATGTGTTCACAGATATGCGTATGTGTACGTATGTCTAGGGGCGCAGTTGTCCCAAGAGAATTTGCATTTGCCGAGGTCCTGCGGTCCGCTGGGCACAGCAACGAGTTACGAAGCCGAAGGATCTGTCCGAGGATAACCTCGTGCGAATACTCACCGTTCCTTGGATGCAATAACGTCCATTTGCTAGTACTCCTCCTCCTCCTATCTACCATTTTCTCTTTCTATCTCCTATCTGCCCTTCTTCTTCGTCTTATTCGCTCGGCAAAGAGAAGCGAAGAAGAGCGGCCTTGCTAAGTCGTTGTCGACGATGCCGCCACCAACGATAGAAACTGATGCTATATGGCGCGACCAGCAAGGATTACCGCAACCTACAACCTACCTCGCCCCTATATACGACGGTGGATTTGTACCAGGAGCTCGACTCTCTCTCTCTCTCTCTCTCTCTCTCTCCCTCTCTCTCTTTCTCTCTCTTTCTTTCCTGCTTCCACAGACCATTGGGTCGGTAAGAGCATGGCGACACAAGGCAATCGCATAAATACGCAGAGTACCGAGTTGAACCAGTGCAAAGAAGCCACGATCAGGCTACGGCTACTATATACCCTACGGAGGACGAGGAGCCACTATGGCCAGAGTAGGTTGCTCTTCAGCCTAACATTCTCGCAATGCGACATTCATAATTTCGAAGACTATTGGCTCGACATCTGTAGTTTCTGTAAATACACGTACGCATTTACGCGCATTCTATATAGCACGCATTCGTATACGTGTATACATTTCCCTCTGGCTCACTGGAACCGTAACACGTTATAGCACCACAAAATAAAGTTATTATTTATAACACTTTCGGATATTTAACGAGGGAAGTAAATACCAACGTCCTACGTCGTAATATCACAGTGGCACAATATAATTAGCATAACCAGACTTTGTCATATAGACGAGATGCAAATGAGGGAAGGATGAACGAACGAGTTATAAGCGCCTGCTATACCCTCCGCACGGTCTATCGGTATTGCTTGACTAACTGCATTCGAGAGCTTCCAACGATTCCACACAGATAGCCGCACCAGATATATCATGCACGCGTTCGGTCTTTGCGATATGAGCGTCTGGGAGCGAGATATTTTTTATTTTCCTTACGGAATCTGGAATCAACATCAAAGAAAGCGTCCATCCTACGGAAACGGGGAATCCGAACCGTTTAACCGTGAAACTGATCTTTCCACGTAACAAAAAAGGCAGCACATTCGTACAATATAGTCTGGTCAGCACGAACGAGTAGTCCAAGTTGCGACAACGTTTTTTGCACTGGAAGCGTCCCTGCTCGAACACAAGTCACGTGAATCGATATGGCCCTCGACGATCTGTCACAAAAACGACATCATTACCGGTCACATAAGAAAATGACGGATCGCATTTTCCAATGGTTGATCTAGCGATAGAAAAAAAGCAATGACGAAAAAAGAAAAACAGGAACAACTGTATACGAAGGGAAGCTTCTTAGCGCACCGACCAGACGTTCATGGCAATGGCCTTGTTATCAAACGTTATCGATCGGAGTGTGCACCGCGGTGGAGATTTTTTTTTCGTCACTCTTCTGCTATTGCTGATGCTGCTGGCTACAGTTAACTGTACACTGATGGATTGTGGAACGTATCATAGAAGATTGCACTTTGCCGTATGCGTAACTGCTCAGGGGTATTCTCGGACAGGATGTTCCCATGCTGTTGGCGACCGCCTCACGGCTTACTCTTGCACCTTTTTGCTTGTACGCACGAGGTTTTCTTCTATAGACCCGTACACCTATCGACTAGCTATCCATACGTGTATGTGTATAAACTGGATACATGTATTTATGTGTGTGCAAGCTGGAAAGGGAGTCGTAACAGTAGTAGTACTCTATAGTGAGTACTCTATAGTAGCAACGGGATCGTAGCCAAGTTCTATCGCCTCGTTGTGTTAAAATCAATGTTGAATCGCGCATTAACAGGGACACTGTCAAACGCCTTATGATCTGGCTACGTAATACCCCAAAGTGGTTTATCTTGAGCGTCTTTCAGCCCGAAGCTTAACTCCACGAGATTTTATAATCGCTGCATGAAAATCATGATGTCCAAGCTTACGGGAAGTCGAGTTCAAACACTTTTACCTACGCGGCTGACACATGTCCACACGCTATCCGTATACACCCAGACACATGTGTTGTAGTTCTCGTAATCGGTGTACGTCCACGATAGCTATTTAGTTAACTGATGTAGCGAACTCCCGTACAAAAGCCCTGCTACAGTTCGCCTTGCAACGCATGGTACTGGATATAGATACTCGCGCGTACTTACCGCCGTATATTATCATTACGGATAGGCGTACGCTATCTAATAAAAGCCTACCGAGTGCGTACATCCGAGTCAGGGCAATGTACGTGCGTGCGCGATTCTCAGATGAAGGCGACATGGAATCATTGGTTTCTAATGGCTCCGGAGAAACGTCGCTCTGTTACTTTAACATTATACGGGAGACAGTTACGAGGGATGCTTAAACGCTCTCCTGCGAATTGAATGTCCCTGCCGACCGCGCAAACGACGTAATCCAATCGGAAGATGGAAGTTTTGCACGCAGTCGCACACCGTTCTCATTGGTCTTGATCCATCCACTTTTCGAAATTAGTAGGCTCCCTGGAGAAGTCTCGAGGCAAGTCAGATTGATAAGTGAAGAGCATTCATACGTTGTGAAAGACGGAGAGAGTGAGAAGGTAGATTCAGCTTTTTCAGTGTTTAGTTGCCAGTGCTTCGATCGGAATTGAGGTAGAGGATGCTTGCCTTCACGTTCTAGCCAACAAAACGATCCCTTTACTATATGACACTTTGGTGGTTGACGTTTTCGCTTTCTCCTTCAAGCAAACAAGACGATCCTTATAAGGCGCTTTTGCGGTTGACGTGTTCACTTTCCATCTGAAAATTTGTTTGTGAAGTAAATTTTTCATACACTCTAAAAGATAGACAGAGAGTGAGTTGGTAGATTCAGCATTTGCAGCGTTTAGTTGCCAGTGCGTGGATCGAAATGGAGGTAAAAGTTGTTTTCCGCTACCTTCTAGCCAACAAGACGATCCCTTTACTATAGGACGCTTTAGCGGTTCACGTTTTCACTTTCCATCTGAAAATTTGTTGGTGAAGTGAATTGTTCATACACTCTAAAAGACAAAGAGAGAGTGAGATGGTACAATCAGCTTTTGCAGCGTTCAGTTGCCAGTGCGTGGATCTAAATAGAGGTAGAGGTTGTTTGCCTTGATCTTCTAGCCAACAAGACGATCCCTTTATTTTGATTGATTGATGTTTTCGCTTTTCATATGAAAATTTGTTGGTGAAGTGGAGAGTATTCGTACATTTTAAATTGAGGGAGAGGTTGTTTGCCTTCGCCTTTTATCCAACAAGACGATCATTGTTGCCAGATGGTTCTGGCAGCTTCTCCCTAGACCAGTGCTAGTTCCTCCTAAAAATCTCCTAAATAACCCCTACCGACCCACCGGCCTGAACAGTGCTGCAAATGAAGAGTAATTTTCGCGATCGGTCAAATGTCGTCAAATAGCTGTTATTTAAAATGCATTTCCTACTTGTGTATTGAGTATTTTGTTTTAACACTTGATTGCTGCGATCTGTGCGAATTATAGATGAAGATGAATACTTTTTTAATGTAGATAATTGTTGTAGTTAGGTGAAACGTACGGTCGGTAAAAACATTTATGGTGATATTGTAATCTGTCTGTGAGCCTTGGAGGGGATGTTTTTTTTTTTAATTTGCACATTACAAAAAACCCGCTTTTATATTTGTCTATATATTTGTTTATTATTACAATTTTTACTTATTAGTTGAGTATATCCTTTGAACCATTCTATAGTGTAACTTATACTTATTGACGACGGCCAATTTTACGTATTTTTGCCCCCTGAATACAAATTCACTATTAATTCCCCCGAAACCCTCAATTTTTATTGAAAGCGTGTGGAAAAATCTGCTAAAATCGACGGTCCCTCTTTGAAATTCTGGCAGAAAAATAAAGAAATACCCGCAGCACGATGGACGAAGCGGCATTTTAAAGCGAAAACGATAACGAACAGAATGAGCACAAAGTAGATTCCGCATCGGATTGATACTTATTGCAATGAAGAATTCACTGATGCATAAATAGTTAAATTTCGGCCCTAACTGTCAGGACATACATCGAGGGTTCGAACATCGCTGTCATTTATGTTATTATAAATATTCTCAGAGCTGAAACGCTTCAACGTACGAGCCGTCGGCTTAAAGTCACAGCAAATAACGCTGAGCGTAAGTCGAACGTCCATTATAGCCTCGACCATTGCGACCGACATTTTTTTCGCAGCTTGTATCGGTCACTGTCGTCGAATATCCATAAGTGAATATCCATAAGTATGAATATCCATAAGTCGAATATCCACAAGTGAGTATGGAGTAGAAATCAGCGCCAAAAATGGCAGGAAGTAGACAAATAAAGTGAGTATTGAAGTTAAGTATAGAGTAGAAATGAGCGCCGGAAATGGCGGAAGAGTGTAAAGATGAAGAAAGATGAGCATTATAAGAAATTTTTAACGAAGAGAATGTTCAGTAAAATTCAAGTTTGTTTGGGTTATATACTATACTCACTTATGGATATTCGATTTATGGACATTCACTTATGGATATTTGACTTATGGATATTCGTACTTATGGATACTCGATTATGGGAATTCGACTTATGGATATTCTACCCCAATCATATCGGTTGGGTTTGAATGATTGTTTTCGTTTTTTTGGGCTTACTTGTTTCCTTGCGACCACTCGGAATTAGTGCACTTGTGGTTGGTTCTTTAAACTTGTTTTGAGAAACAAAAACCTCGGAAATCTATAATCCCCTAAAATTACCCTCACGCTTTGGAATTCTCCTAAAAAATCTCCTACCAATTTTTATCCCCTATTTCTCTCCTAACCCAGGTAAAATACCCCTAAATCTAGGAGGAAATCTCCTAACCTGGCAACACTAAAGACGATCCCTTTACTATAGGACGCTTTAGCGGTTGACGTTTTCACTTTCCATCGAAAAACTTGTTGGTGAAGTGAAGTGTTTATGTACTCTAAAAGATAGAGAGAGTGAGATGATAGATTTCAGCATTTGCAGCGTTCAGTTGCCAGTGCGTGGATCGAAATGGAGGTAGAGGTTGTTTGCCGCCACTTCCTAGCCAACAAGACGATCCCTTTACTATATAACGCTTTAGCGGTTGGCGTTTTCGCTTTCCATTTGAAAATTTGTTCGTTTCATGATTGATCGAAATATCGAAATTAGAGATTGGATTAATTCACGCGGTGGCATGTTGTGCCCGAAAGCCTATCGTATATCAGTTGTAATCATTTGTATACCGATATTAGGTATGCATGGAAGTATCGAGGCATCGAATGCTGCACCAAAATTATATCGTGCGACCAACCTGTGCAATTATGGTTAAGGAAAAAATATGGTTAACCAATTTGAGATTGGTTGTATAGGTACTCGTGATTTTCTTTTTCCATTCAAGGTCAGCGGCAATAATAAATTCTCCACGGATAGTATACCTCGGAGTACGAGTAACAGAGAGACAGGTTCGATTTATCGAAGGTCAGTTACATATTTTTGTAACAGCCTCTGCCTACAGGCGAGGTTTCATCTCTGGTGCAGCAGTTTCTTTCTCCTGCTCTCTCTCTCTGTTCCTCTCTTTCTTTCCTAGCTACACGATCGATCTCATAATGGATCATTCCGTGAGTGCATACGTATACGTACGCACACACGGGCGAAGATCACAGTTAGTGATACGTGGAGATAGAGAGCAAAAGAGGAACGAGCGGTGAGGCCCATTACGCCCCGACGCGTTATGTATCATTGCGAGAGTGCTATCCTATAGTGCCTCGGTGCGGACTACGTCTCACAAACTTCCGTTGGCTGGCCATATGGTGAATAACGATGGGAATATGGGTACTCCATACATACTTTACGTACTCACGTATGTATTGTATAATGCATATATATATATATATATATATATATATATTTACCCATATAAATGTGTACACGCGAGAAGAGAAGCTTCACAGCTGAACAACACTCCATGAGTCCGTTGTACCGTTGCATTTTGATGCACGATCGTCCGAGCTGCTGGTTTACGTGGCTTCGGACATGTCCAACACCCGTACACCCGCGAATATCCTTTAGACTTTACGTTCGTTCCAACAGATTCTTCAATTTTCTAAGATGTTCCTTCCAGTCGACGCCTGGCTAGTGCCACGTCCCTTAATTTGCATATATGACGCGAGTGGTTTGTAGTTTTATTGGAGCAGTTGAATGAGTACAGTGCAGGAGCTGTTGTTCAAGTGATTTGATATAACTACGAGCTTGGTATTGGTGCACTTCCTATGCTGATGAATGCAGATTGAACAGTACGTACTCACCAATTATGGGCCAGAATACTTCTCGGACAAAACGAAGTTTACGTGGGCTTTAGGGCGTGCAATGTCTAGCCCCCCCCCCCCTGTCACGTATACTTAGACATAACATGGGTGAGAAAGAGAAAGTGTTGGATGAGCGACCAATTCGGTGAGACGAACATATATACACATATATGTGTGTGTGTATATATTCCGTTGCAGCTAGAATACAAAAGGGCGTAACCGACACGATCGCATCCATAAGGTGATGGGAAGCCCTATCTCCTCGTACCACGTCCAATGTATCTGTATGTACACGACCATCTGTTGGATTTCTTTTTACCCCGACTTTTAATTAAAACAGCAGCGGGAACACGAAGCTCTAATTAAAATTCTTAAGGATCCCGTGCCGAGGGGACCGCGAGGGTTTACGATTAGGTGCGCCCCTTCCCTCGTGAGTCTTCTCGCCGTCTCTGTCTCGCCCTTTTTTGTCCATGAAAGCCTGAACGAATCGTTTCTCGTTTGTCCCATAGAAGTACCAATGATCGAACGACCTTCGTTATTCTCTTTCTCCCTCTCTGCAGGGTCGAAGGTAACTTTACTTTTTTTACGTTGCATTGCAGGAGAACGGTACGCCCAACGAACGAAGCAATAATTATTATGGTGGGAGACCGTGACTGGGCGGTGTTATGACGTGTGCCGGTTCTATTGTCAGCTTTGTTAGTCAATGCTCGGCTCTTTGACGTCTCTCGATTAACACGTGCATCCTGCCTCGTTGACTCTTCATCGTTAATTCATTGGTGGTCACGAGGACGAATTTCTTAGCGTTCGGGATTGATGCAGGCCTAGTCCAATGGACTGTGGGTATACCGGATCGTTTAAAACATAAAAAATGAATATTTTTACAAAATGTCGTGAGCCTGCTGTTTCGAAGTTTTGAGGAACGCATCATTATAGAGTGTCGCATAGCTCTGGCAATCCTTCGATTGAATGGAGAACACGTCGAATTGACATTGAGAATTGGTGGTCCGTGGAGAGTTAAACGAGTTCGTTTCCTGTTTTCTTGCTCTGATCCGTTTCTGGTTCTACCGCTTTTCGGTTCGCTCCATGAAACATTTTTTCTTTCTTTCAACAAACCAGATGACATAAGAAACAAGTTGGACGGCTCGTCCCGAGCGGGCGCGCATTCGTTCGTGGGCAATCTGCATTTTCTGTCACCCGCGATGGTCCTCTGTAATCAACCGGTTCTCGGTATGGTCTCTGGATCTTTCACTCTCTTTCCAATCCGACACCCAATTCGTTTTTTTTTAAATATTTTATTTCCCACTCAGCGTTCTCTCTGCTCACGCGTTGTGGCCGGAGGCCCGTCACGATCCTTCATCTCATTGTCAGATTGATCCCGAAACGGGGAACGAGATAGGCGACCTAGCACCCGCATGCTTGTTCCCGGCGTGTGCGTTCATGAGAAAGAGGCAGCGGTTTTCTGACCGTGTTTCAGAAGTCTGAGTAAAAGAACGAAAGTGCAAGCCGAAGAACGAGGCAAGAGCTGCAGAATCCACCGATCTCCTTCTCTCTCCCTCTTTTTGAGTAAGTGCCCTGGAGGTTGCCCGAGGTGAGCAACCTTATTTGGCGCGGGGCTCGTCCAACCGTCGCTTCTTTCGTAAGCGACGGCGCTGGATATAGCTCAGCAGTCTGATCAATAATTCCCTATACTGAAACTTATTATTCAATTGGAATAGTTGTCGGATTTCAATGCATTATTAAAATTCTTCATCTTTAACGAAACTAAGAGGATAACGGGACTCTGTGAACTTGAGCATTTTTAGCTTCGGAATCTTGCGTCGTCAATGACATGAACCTTTTTCTTTCGGATAACGCAGATAACGAGGATCCGTTATCCTTTTTATGTTTAAGCTAATGCTTCGTCTCGTTTGATGTGTTATGAACGTAAAAAAGAGTGGTGAATACTGACGAGCCAGCAGGGTCAATCTTCTCCAGTATTCAGTGGATCACCATGGGTCGTAAAGATAGCCCTTCTCTGTCAGCAGTGATACGGTGTTCTGGAGAACATTCGACGAGAACTCGGTCGAAGTATAGAAGCGAAAAGTTGGAGTCGCGTTCACCAGGGCGTCGAGACGTTGTAACGTGGGCGGTGGCGAGGACATCGTCCTCCTCCGTCTTCCTCCCTTCCTCTTCTGCTTTCTCGGTGGCTTTTCTCGCGAGATCCCCTTTGGGCTACCTTTTAGGGTACGTTAACCCGACAACGACGACGACGAGGCCTCGTGAAACTCCGATCCCAAATCCTTCACGAAGTCGGCGGCTGGGACGGTGGATGGAGAGGGATTTCTTGAAGAAGTTGCAAGGAGGAAAGAGGACCGAGCGAGGGAGAACTTCTGAGGGCGACGAAGACGCGTGGAGGTGGGCAAAGGAACGAGGAGGTGCATATACGCTGCGAAGTGGGAGATACCAAGGAGAGAGAGGCAGGCAAGAACAGTATGAAGAAAGAGAAAGAAGGAGACGAAGAAACGAGGGAAAAAGAGAGATAGAGATAGGATTGAGGGAACCAAAGCGAGAAAGATAAGATGATGCGTTCAACGGAGTATGGGAGGTGCATCAGAAGAGAGGGCCTCCATGCTACGACGAACTCACGGATCGTTAGAGCCATTGTAAAGTGGTAATCGCGCCCACGTACTCTCCTGTCTCTGTCCTACTCTTTTCTATTTCTTTCTCTTCTCTATGTTTCTCTTTCTCTCCCCCCCTCTCTTTCTCTGGCAATAACCAGTTATCTCCTCAACCCCATATGGATATATCTACTAACTTCCTCCCCCAATCTTCTCTCATCTCGCTTCAATTATTCACGAGACTCTTCTCTGGTGAGCACACTTGCCAATTCTGCGGTCCACCCGATCTTTGGCTCTCGGAACAAACCGCTTTCGTCGACACTCCGAACGGTAGCTCGCCGTTAATATTTATATACGTGAACACACACACACACACACACACACACACACACACACACACACACACACACACACACACACACACACACACAGACGTGCTCGCTCGAGTGTTTTCGGTTGCTCTGCCTCCTCAGTCCTTCGCCCAGGTATAGCTTCGGAGAACTTGATTCTTTTGCTCATTTTGCCACCCATCGCCGAACCTTCCTGCTCGTTAAATTTATTCGTCCCGTTCCCCATGTCGGCACGTTGAGAAAGTTGCAAAATGTTGCAAAATTATACTCAAATACACATTCCGAGTTGACGCATGTACGTTTGGGATGCACGTGCCTGGGCAACGCTTACGAACAATCGGAATTATTCGAAAAATCGGTACAGGAGTTGGATAATTTGCAAAAGTTGGGAACGAAAGAATTCGATTAATTGCAACATTTACAAAAAATGACATTTTTTCGAAAAATTGGCAGACGCGTTTGGCGCTATGCTTTTTTTTTGAAAAATTCTTATTACGTACTATTCTTTCCTTCCATCGATAGCTTTGCGCGTTTTTTTTTGGAAAATCTGTACCGCGTGCTATTTTTTTCTTTCGTTGTTGGCAAATAGTACTCCGTCGGGCTATAGCGTTAAGAGAGTTGTATATAGAAGTGCTTTTGAATTTCTGTGTACAGTACGAAATAACTGTGCGGCCAAGTATTGTCCACTGTATATGGACATGCGATGCTCGTGACGTGGTTGCGAACGATTCTCGTTATTCCAGAGTGCGTTTATCCTTCGCTTCCGGTCTGCAATCGCTACCGAGTGAGTTCCGTTAGACTCACGGTGATGTGTATACAGATGTGCGTGCGTGCGTGCGTGCGTGTGTGTGTGTGTGTGTGTGTGTGTGTGTGTGTGTGTGTGTGTGTGTGTGTGTGTGTGTGTGTGTGTGTGTGTGTGTGTGTGTGTGTGTGTGTGTGGCTGCATGTATACGACGTGACGGAATCGACAAAAGTTTCCGACCGGACGCTATGCACATTTGTGATTGTGCTAATGGGTCAAATCGCAAATCGTCCTATTGTTTTTTTGTTCTTTTTTACGGCGTGACAAACTTGGCGCGTCTTATTTACATAATCGAGTCCGAGGGGAACGTTATCTAAAACTCGTTCCGCGAGGGAACGTGGTACACCGACGGCATCGACTGCCAGACCTCAATTCCAATAATAATCGTACGGTCGCTATTGCAATAATAATCGCACTAATTGAAAGCACTTTGATACCGAGGACCACCTTCTTGCCGAGGAGACCATCGCGATATTTGTCGTTTCTCGATTTTTACGGAAGACCAAAAAAACTAATAAGCAACATCACTTAAGTGTCCGTCTTCGATTTTGATGAAATTCATATCTGTGATGAAGCATTGAAAACTGTTAGACACGTATTTTTTTTTATCTGTGTGAAAACGTTTTTAAGGAAGGAAACGACCCCTCAAAGAAAGACGTGTCACTACTTAATATATTTTTTTTATCAATTACTCTATAGTGAATTTTTTATTGCTTTACATTAGAAGAATTTTGGTTTTTGTTTCATCTAGATCGGTGGACTGCTTGTGGCCGAAACTGCAAAACCACCCCTCGATACGCCTTTCTTTGAGGGGTGGTTTTCCCCCTTAAACCCGTTTTCCGCGGCTAAAAAAATTCGTGTCCAATAGGTTTCAATGCTTCATCACATATGTGAGTTTCAACAAATTTGACGGCGGACACTTAAGTGATGTTCCTTGTAAGTTCCTCAGCGCAAATGGACGATTCGTAAAAATGTTTCCGAGTCCCGAAAAAAGGCACGATCTTGATGATGACGATTTAACTACTAGAAGTTTTGATTATGCAATCCATTGTTTCGTCAGCCTCGTAGCTGCAATTCCTTCCAGGATGTTCTGTTCACTTGCGAAGTCGTATACGCACGTACTCTCGACTGCAAACCTTAGCCACGTATGGGAGTGAAGTTAATCCGATTCACTGAAATTTCTTCATAAAGGAAACTTATTTAAGCAGGCAACAGCATCACTCCGAATTTTCCCATAGCGGAGAGGTCACACCATCACTCGCTGATCGCAGAAGGCGCGCATGAGTTCGAGTGTGGCAAAGGCTGCACAAAAAAATTTACGGCAGGGAATAGAATCAGGAAATCCTGCATGGGGCGCTTAGCTCACTTTCCTCCATGCTATAACAATAGTCGGGCCTATTTATCAACGGTGCGTTGAGCATATATCAACGCACGACTGGATGCTCTTAAGCGTACATACATACACTTATAAACGTATACGTGTAAATACACACACACACACGCACAATCACATGTGTATATACATATATATGGACATGGGGCTGAATAGAATACTTGCGTAAAAATGCAGCAAGAATCACGATGCACTCACGAATCGTTGTATGTCTGCATTTCGCTGTAGCAGCACAGGAGAAGATACAAACGCGCGATCTCGTACTGCACGCTTGTCTCTTTGCAATAGCGTATCCAGATATTATACCATAGACATATATATATATATATATATATATATATATATATATATATATATATATATATATATATATCTATAATATATATATATAAAGGGTGTCCCTCTTATCTCTGCCACCCGAAATAACTCGGTAATTATCAACTTCACAAAAAAATGTTCCATAAAAAAGTTGTACGGTGTGAAGAGGGCTATCAAATGCGACCAATGTTTTTTTTTTATTTCGTCGAGGCTCTGACGCACAGTGAAGGTCACCTCCACTTTTTAAAATGGAATGGTACATTTTTTTCAACCATCTTGTAGAGCACCTCAAGCAGCATAAAAAAACATTAGGGGGTCACAGTCGTTCAAGGTCATTCAAGGTCACCTATTAAAATGAAATACAAATCTAAATATCTCGGATCACTACCAAATATTTGGTAGTTCCGAGATATTCAGATTTGTATCATCGATACTGACTTTGAATGACCTTGAACAACTTTGATCCCACAATGTTTTCTATGCGGTTTGAGGTGCTTCACAAGATGGTTGGAAAAAATGGACCATTCCATTTAAAAAAGTGGAGGTGATGTCCACTGTCCGTCAGCGCCTCCATCGAAATAAAAAAATTGGTAGCTTTTGATTCACACCGTACAACTTTTGTTTGGAACATTTTTTTGTGACGTCGATAATTAGTTATTGCGGGTGGCAGAGATAAGAGGGACACCCTGTATGTACATGGATGTGTACTTACATCCATACACATAGAGGGCTGGGCGAATGGGAGAGATATTGCTCGAGGGTGCGAGTTTGTCAGGCATAGGACTATCAATTAATATAATTGTCGTATCATAAATTGCCCTTGGGGTCGCCATTTTGTATGCCAACTTCAATATAAATATAACGGTGTTGTGTGTATACAAAATGAGATAAGCAGTCACGTATTGCGCTCCGTCGACAGGAGACACGCATATTCATGTATGAATAGATAATGGGGGCATGCACGTGGATACTGTGGTAGCCAAAATTGTAGGTACGGAGCTCCTTTCTTATAGCATGTGGCGGCGTACCTATTATTTCCTTCACCACTGTTTACAGTAGAGATGCAGTGTACATGCATGATTCCGAAGGGAATATTTAACCCGTTACATCTATGTAACGTTGACTATCGCCAAATTCGTCTGTTCTATGGGTGGTTGTTGAATATTTTAATAATGATTCGCGGTGATTCTGGGTAAAGGACAGGCCTTTAAGGGGCTATGCCTAGTTGTAAAAGTCGAAAAATCACTTTTTTCAAAATCAATTCACTGTGGCAGTATATCATCTTATGTTCCCGGAAAATTTCAAGGTGATCAGATTAAAAATGACAAATCTGTGAGCTGTCATGTTGACACCCGTTGGAGCGCTCGGAGCGTCGTTCGAAATTGTGAACGCTTTTCTGTCGAACGTACGTTTTCAAAGTCGATGAGCGAAGTATATCGCTTCGCAATCGATATACTCGAGCAAGGTATATCGGCATTTTCTAGGTGTAAAAATATAGTATTTGATCGAAGGATTTCTTTTCCGATGTATACTTTTGATTTGATGAACGAAAAATGCCATTTTTCGCAAACATCAAGACATTCACATTATATATGCGACATTCTTTCTAATGTTCATTTTTCGAAAATGCTTTCGATTGATCATAGAATAAACTAATACACTGACGAAATTATACTAACTAAAATATTCAATATACGAACGGTACATCGATTATAATTGAATATTTTTACACAGAAAAATCACGGAGTATTTTTCAGATGATATTTTTCAAAATACCCAATTTTTGTAGAAATTTATCATCACGATTTTCTGTTTTAATAAACCCAAAAATGCACTGTTTTCGACTGTTACAACTAGGCATAACTCGTTAAATGACCTTTATATAAACATGTACGACTATGAAGACGGTCCTCGAAGTCAAATGTCTTCAAAAGCACCTTTTCTCATACATATCCGTTTTACGTTTCAACACATTTATACGTCAAATAGCCCTCGCGTCATGTCTATTCAGCTACATTTGCCTATTCTCGAGTCTAGAGAATACGCGATGGTAGGTATTATAGTAGCAGCATACATTCACGTAGAACTTCGTTCACAATTGAATGAGAAAACACGCGCTAGGACAATCGTCGTGTGCGTTCGCGGTATACGTCAGTTATTTACGGAGAATGGTAAAAAATCTTGATGGTTGATGACGGGAAACAGTTTTGTTGTGCGTACTCGCGCTTCGATGTTTAACGACGGTATACAAACGTGTTTCCTTTCGTTCTTCAATGCGTGACTGCGATGTCATGTGCACAAATTTACTGGGAGATTCGAGGCAGTATTGAAACGACCTGTACCCACCGGAGTCTGTAAAAGGTAACCTGTCGTTACACACACACACACACACACACGCGCGCGCCCAAACACACACACACACACACACACATTTTTATATATATATATATATATATATATATATATATATATATATATATATATATATATATATATATATATATATATATATATATATATGACCGCAGGACCGCGGCAGCACAATCCGTGTTCGTGGTCGGGGCAGGACATTCCAAGCGACGCCAACGTCCACCTCTCCCACCCTGTTAGTCGTTGTCGTTGTAGGGCCATTCCGCCACCAACGTTCTTTCTGCGCTCCTCTCCTCTACCGGTCGCAATTGTGTGCAATATAATGCAACTGTTCGCGCTCAGTTGCGGTGCCACTCGAGGGAGGAGAAGAAAAACGTATACGATTGTAGTGGTCCACAGCAATGTATGATACGAACGTGTGCCCATGAAGGAGATCTCGCCGTGTACGCACTGGACAACGATCGTATGCATACGAATGTATTGATGAAACGACATAGGCGAGGCCAAAGGAGGTTTTGACCACTAGTCGATAGTACTGCGAATAAATACGAAAAATAGCAAAAGTCGTTTTATCCGAACGCTGAGATTATAACGCTGCTGCGTACGAGATATACGAGAGTTATATGAAAATGATGAAAAACTGCTGTTTCAATTTTTAAAAGGTAGTGATATATTACAGTATAATTTTACGTGTGTGGGAAATTGTCAGATTCCATGCTTTACGATGTGTAAGATATCGAGGCAGCACCAATATCAAGACACATTGATTGACTGGGTGAAAAACTATGACACGTAGACGTAACCTGAAGGTTGCAATTAAACGTAGCAAATATGATGCTATAATTTCCGTATCGACTATTAATTTGTAAATGATTTAGTCTCACACGAATTTCCATTTGTGTGCGGGCCACCGTTCTGTAACGAGCTAGCACGATTAAGGGCCGAGATACCTTCAGGCGAGGAAAAAATTGCTGATTTTCATGATTTTTTTTAGAGGGAAAATTTCCTCGCCCTTTTTGAGACTTAGGGTACGTTTTGTTACTACGTTTGGCTGTTACATGGTTTGGCTGTTACATGGTTTTTTAAAATTCATCTTTAAAAATGGCGGAGGAATGGCACGGTATTCTAAACGGGATGCGTCGGACGTTGTCAGACGGTGTGATACATAGCGTCGGCCAGAGTAGTCTGAAGAAAACGAAGATTTTTCTCTCATTAACACTCAGATGCAGAATGGGAACCAAGAAAAAGTGAAAAATGATGAAAATCGATGAAATCGTACGCTTTGAAAAAAAAATATTGAATTTTCAAAAAAAATTGCTGCATTTTGCATTTAAAAAATACGTTTTTTTTTCTTCAATTTTCAAGCACATTAAGGGTCATGTTTTAGATAATAAGGTTAGAAAGATTTATACCAAATTTCATCAGAATCGATCGATTAGTTTTTTAGCACTACGTAACGCCAGTTTTGAAACTGCAGTTTAGAAGACCGTGCCATACCCTAAGTCTCAAAAATGGTAATTCCCTAAGTAATATAAAAAACATACCCTGAGTCTAAAAAATGGTGGAAAAATCTTTCCTTAAGGTAGTTCTGTAGTTTTCGTCAAATCTTAGGAAATGTATGCTGAAATCTCAATATGGTGTAGATATGACCTTCATGGACTGATGCCCAACAATTCAATTCGCTTCACCGTTCAGTTCATGATATAATTGCAATTGAATATGGGTATTTTTGTACGCGATCCCTATACCTAACACGTAAACCGATAGGAGTTTGCTCGCATTTCTCGATATAGGTTCTAAATGGATCTTAGGAATTCAAAATAAAAACACACGTGTACGCAGTACTATTGTGGGATTGATTTTTTTTAAATGATAAACTTTGAACGTTTAGTTTCGGAGATATCGTCTTATGAAAAGTGGTAATGTTATTCCACACCAAACTCGGGCCCAATCATCTGTAACAGAATGGCAACAGTGTACGCTGCAGCCAGCTGGTCGGCGCGTGGTCTGGGAATTCGAAGCGTGTTTTTTTCCCCCGAGTTCTAGTAATTCTGAGACGGATGTAAAATTTAACGATTAAACGAACGTACTTGTAAGTGATGTTTGATCGTAATTGTATGTAGCCTCTTCCGAAAGCTCAGGTTGTAGTACCCCTACTTGTTTCCAGAGTAACCGTGTATACAAAGTCTAGAAAATTTGTTCTTAGTGGGCGATGAATCCATCCGCTTCCTCTGTTTTTTCATTTCTTTAGAGTAGCCACAACCCTTCTGGGATATCTCTCGTAGAGAGATGGGTATTGAATTTTTTTATAAACAATTGGGGAGGGACTCTGATCTTTCAGAAGAGGCGCTACATACAATTACGATCAAACATCACTTACAAGTAAGTTTGTTTATTCATTCAATTGTATTTCGCGCCTCTTCCTCAGATCAGGTTGTAGATATATAAAGCTGTTGTGGCATTATCCGCTGTCAGCGTATATTTGGAAAAAACGAATTACAGTTTTTTTCGGAGCCTCATCTAGCTCAACTATCTAGAATCGCTTGAGAGAATAAATTTTTATCTTGGATAATAGGGCGATCATAAAATTTCGCAAATGTCCGAGACTTCTGTGTCCAACCAACCGTACCTCTGATTAGATCAATATTTACACCCTTTGCTTTTGCTGCAGAGGATGACGCGTGTCTCGCGCTATGCGCCGGGAAAATATTCGTATCTATTCCACTTTTGTCTAGGGCTTTTTTCACCCACTTGCTTAGAGTTTGAGATCCGACCGCTTTAAGGGGTTTACGCACCGCGACAAAAAGAGTCTCGCAGGTCCCCCGGATCTCTTTTGTTCGTTCGATGTATGCCCTTAATGTTGTAGCTGCACATATGTGTTTACCTTTCTCAAACACCCGTAGAGTCAATAGGGGCTGTTTTCTATTTCGGTCGGAGGTTTTAATAGTATCAGGAATTTTAATAATTGAAACCTCTCCGTGCCATCTTATATTCTCCAGACTGATTAGAGCCAGTGGCTGCATTCTCTGATCCGTCACCAGCGCCGGTAGAGTTACTACCTTCATTGCAAGAACGTCTATAGGTAACTCTTCATTTCTTCCTAAACCTTTGAGGTGATCCAGGACGAACCGTGGGCCCCACGTATAATTATATGTCGGCGTAGCTGGGCGAGCCTTAGCTATTCCTTTGAAAAGCCTTAGGATATTATAGTCCTGCGCGATCTGAGGCCTCGCTATCAGTGATATCGCTGATCGAAGGGTATTAAGTGAACTGTATGCTGCCCCTTTCCGGAACTCTTCGTCTAAGGCTTTCAAAACTTCTGTGTTCGATGGTCTATATGGGTTGATGTTTTCCTTATTACAATACGTCCACCATCTTTTTAGAGCACCATCGTATTGTTGAAGTGGAGACTCCCGAATTGAGCCGATCATGATTTCCCGGGCCTCTGTTGGAATACTTTTTATCTCGAACGCTTTGCACAAACAATTCCAGCTACCAGGGTAAGTCGTATTCATAATGGATGTGGATCTCTGTTGACGGATAGTAGCAATGATTCCTTAGGGGCTAAAATGATGCTTTTGCCTACAAGACCGGATCTAAATCGTGGGTATCGCGGTTGTGCTAGCCAATTTGGTACAACCATGATGCCCCTTGCCCCCTCTTCCTGTACCTTGCGCAATACTCGTAGAAAGAGGGCGAAAGGAGGAAATGCATAGAAGAGGGAAAACTGTGAACAATCAATCGTAAAAGCATCTACCGCCTCGCTCTTAGGGTCTCTGATCCAGGACACGTATCGCTCGCGCTTTGCGTTAAGGCGAGAGGCAAAGAGTCAATCTCCGGCTGTCCAAATGCTTCTATTATTCTTTCAAAGGCCGAGTTGGCTGAACTATATTCAGTCTCTCCCTCAAATCGCCGTGATTCGAAATCCGCCTCAGTGTTTTCGTTTGCATTGATATACGATGCCGATAAACCGATCTTGCGTTGTTCGCACCATTCCCAATTTTCTCTCGCTAGGTTATTTAGATTGTCAAAACGTATGCCCATCTTATTAACGTATGCAATGGCAGTCGTATCGTCAAGCCAGAACAGAATATGGCAGTCTCTTTCTTGTCGCATGAAGCACTTTAAACCGAAGAAGGCCGCCGTCAACTCTAAGACATTAATATGTATTTTTTTCTCTTTCGGGTTCCAAAAACCGTGCATTCTCTCGGTTCCACATATAGCTCCCCACCCGGAAAGAGATGCATCGCAGCAAATTTCATAACGGAATTCCAGGGTCTCGAAAAAATTGGAGGTTGAGCGTATGGCTCTTTGCCACTAGACAAATTCAGGCTGCAATGAATCCGGGATGCTCATTACGCTATTGTAACACCCAGAGTTACTTTCCACCGCTAGGAATTTGACCCTTTCGATTTTTTTGGTGTGGCCTAGGCTATATCTTATTGCTGGGGAGCATGCAATTAACGTGCCGATGAACTCTGCAAGCTCTCGAATTTTACAGAACATTTTTTGTCGGAATTTCTGAATTAACTCTTCTACTTTTTGTGTTTTGTTTTCCGGGAGTTCTAAGGTCATTTCTCCAGTATCAAAGATAAACCCCAGGTATTGACAGCGTTTCTTGGTCGATAATTGACATTTTTTCCGATTCAGGACGAAACCCAGTCTTTCCAGGGTTACGCAAACCTCTTGTACATTTCTTTCACATTCCTCGTAGGTATGGCCAATGATTAAAAAATCATCTAGGTATACTACCAAAATAAGGTCTTTTTTACGTAAGTGTGTTACCAATGGCTTTAAAAGCTCCGTAAACATTTTTTGTTGAAGAAGAACCGTAAGAATTTTCTATCGCTCTTTGCGATGGGCACTGTATAGTATGCGTCCGTTAAGTCGATCTTCGCGAGAAACGAATCTTTGCAAATAAGATTAACTGCTGTCTTTCTATCTTCTAGTTTGAAATGCTCCGTTCGAATGAATTCATTCAGTTTTTTGAGATTAAGAATGAACCTCCTCTTCCCATCCGATTTTGGGACAAGGAATATGTCTGAAATGAATTGTCCTTCAGTCTCGCGACATGGCACAATAGCACCTTTTTTCTATGAGTCACTAATTGGTTCCTCTAATTCCATTTATCCTGTTCTCAATTTTTTGGTTTCGCGAAAATTATTCTGGACAGGACGCTTCTCGAAAGGAATTTTATAACCTTTTATCCATGATAAAATTAGGCTATCGGACGTTATATTATTCCATTCTTGCCGAAAAGCACTTAGTTGGCCGGCAATATGACTTACAGGGCTATTCACCACTTCCTTCGAGGACGACTCCCTCGTCTGTTAGCCGATCGTCCGTTGTCCTCTCGTTTCCGAAATCACGAGAAGCTCGGAGAACTCCAAGTGCGTCGCGTTTATTTCTTCCCGCCCGATTCCGTTGCATGACGTTGTGCGCCCAATGTGCGACGGGACGGGGCTCGGAAGTTTTTTGAGTTCTTTACGTTGAATGGCTTTCGTAATATTAGAAGGTCCTTTGATCCGCTCTCTAATGTCTTTGCCGCTTTGACTCTATCCTCGATTTGCTTCCCGAATAGCCATTCATCTGGAGCTGATGCACTGAGGAGGCCCTTAAACGAAGTATTAATATTTGCCAATATCAAACTTCGGCGTATCAGAGATTCGTCTCGTTGCAAGTCTGCCAGAAAGTATTGCTCAGTCTTTGCAAAACGTTCAATTCGTCCTTTTCCACATTGATGATTTCGCGAAAAAGGGCTCCTACAGCAGCTATGGCCACTGAAGTTTTCGTTTGCTTTGTAACGATTCCCTCGTCTCTTTTGGTGGCACTTTCACTGAGAGTTACTTTAACTTCAGGGTTAATTGCCGGGGGGTCGATAAAGACGGCATTCTCTGGAGGCGGATATTCTTTAAGAATCATGTCACGGTCCTCGGTCGGTAAGCCATTCTTTAAAATTTCTTGCCAGCGAACCATTAGTTCGTTCGGTATCTTGGCCGCAAATTCGCGGTCCAACGATATTCTTTTACCCATAACCTCGATAATGCGTGGATCCAGAGTTTCATTTGGTGATTCATTCATTTTCGTGAACTGCAATATTACCAGTTAGTTCCTTTGCTCTGTGCTCGATTTCTGGCAATGCGTTGACCTGCCGGGGTGCCAAGGCCTCACTGGAAACAACCAATTCTGCAGAGAGGATGCTGGCCTGGTCCTCCTCGCGTTGATGAATTCGATCCAGGACAGCTGAGAACGAGGTTCTCGGCTGTCCTGAGCACTCATCTCATCCGACGATGTTGAGCTTGGTTCGTGGCGATGATCTGTCACGCAGTAAGTTCAAGTGGATTAATGTCTGCGCTTATGCTTACGTTAGAACCTATTTAACCAACTCTTTTAGTTGCAAGGATGCACATCCACCAGAGTATCGTTCGTAGTTCGCCAAGGCGGACTAATTTCTTCTTTGCACGGGCTGCACCCTTCCTCATTCAGGTTAGAGATCACGAGTTGCGTATTTCTCGAGTTAATCTGGGGGTTAGTTAGCCCATACGAACAACATTTTCTTTTGCACGGGCTGCGCCCTCCCTAATCCAGGTTAGACCTTCGTAAGTTGCAGAATCTTGTAGAGTTCGTTCATAGGTTACAGCCAATGCGAACTGTTCTCCTTTTTTACACGGGCTGCGCCCTTCCTCATTTAGGTCCGACCTTTATGAGTAGCAGATTCTCACAGAACTCAGATTGGCGAATTTCTTTGCCCATAGGTAGGTTAGAGCCCACACAAGCGTTCTTATTTTTGTCCACAGAAGCTACGATTCTTCGTTTCCGGGATGAATCGAGTGGAAAATAGAAAAAATTGAAAAAAAGAATAGAGATCCTCTACTTACGTCGTCTCCGATTTTTCTCTTGCAATCGCTCTAAACGCCGAATTCTTTTCTCCAAACGGTCGTCGTAGCTTTCCAACTACTGAGAATATTTCCTTCGCTTTTTTCCCATCTTCCTTTTCCACTTTTCGAAATCTAACGCGGACAACACGTAGTATCTTCTAGCACGAGAAGAAGAATGAAGAAACAGAGGAAGCGGAGGGATGCATCGCCCACTAAGAACAAATTTTCTAGACTTTGTATACGTGGTTACTCTGGCAATGAGTAGGGGTATTACAACCTGATCTTTCGGAAGAGGCGCGAAATACAATCAATTTTTACTGCAAACAAATTTAATTTGTTCAATTTATGCATGTCTTTGTCTTTATTACAGCGAATACAATTTAAACTGTCGACAAGATGTTGTAAATCCACGATCGGACGTCCTTCGACAGCGAATTTTTTATGCTGATCGTTGAGGGTATGGCTATTCTCATGGCGTTTAGCCGCATTTGCTTGACACATGGCTGCCACAGCTTTCCGTCATTTAGCAAGTGCCTTCTTTCTTGTAAAATTTCCTTTATATCGCATTTGGGTAGACATTTTCACGCTTTTTTAAAATTTATATGTAATATTTTGCGAAAGACGGATCGTAGGGAGCTCAACGCTATGACTACAGGAAATTCGTGCTGTTGCCGCGATTACAGATCCGCTCTCTATACGAGTATGAGACCTATCTATGCATGAGTTGCGAATGTGTGGGACATATAGAGGGTACAAGCTCTGTAAAAAATGTACAACCAACAGCATCGTATAGGCATTGGATGTTACCCTACGCTTTGACCGAAACTTTTGGCTCATACGTGTACCTACCTACAGAACTACCTTAAAGAAAAAAAATCATGAAAAGCAGCCAATTTTTTCATCGCCTAAAGCTACTCCCCCCTTGAGAAATCAGTGGTCAACTGTGAAATTCTCATCGAAACATTCGGGTACCGCAATTGTTTCTAATGTCCCTATATTCCTTGACATCCTCGAAAAAGGTTTGTCTCTTTTTCCGCATGCGTTATCTTTTCGTGAATTCGAAATAATACAGAATGGAAGCGTGGTCTTTGAGGCCTTTGCTTTACGAAAAGATACTAGCTCTATCAACATTGATGAAATGATGAAAAAAACAGCAGAGATCCATTACTCAATACGTCATTCATTAAAGTAGTATGAACACGTAGTCCAATAATGTTCTACCTTAACTACCTTTATTCTAAGTAACTACCTTAACAAATATTAGTTAGCTCAACTGTCTAGGAGATGTGTTTTTTATGAAATTTGTATTTTTACAAAGACAACTTCTGTTTTCATTTCCGATGTATCCCCATGCATGAACGAGTATAATAAGAATAACTTAAGTTAGTTATCTTGATAAATAACATAAGTAATTAATATGAACAAAATCATCTCTGACGGGAATTTGTTCGAAAACGGACAGTCGGATATGAGTTCTGGAGAAATATCTATCGCGCATATGACATACGGTCCATGACAGCCCTTCAATCTTCGTTATCTTCACCCCGCGGTGACCCTCCTAAGCCACGTTACCCGAAACTCCAGTTACCCCAATCTCTTTCCGTGCATAGTATACACACGAGCACGCGATCGCCCGGAATCTGCACCGTCCCCTGTAGCAAAACCAGTCAGCAGTGGTCCAGTTGGACTACCCACACACGACAAACACACACACACACTCTCATGCGCGCGCGCGCACACGCACACACCTAGACGGTAGACGTGGATCCATCTATATATAAGTTTCGCGGTTACCACGGCAGTCGTGGTCAGATAGAGAGCTGGTGTGGAGACGGTCGCGGTCGTGATTCTGGTTGCGACGGTTGTGGTCGAGCTGGAAGGCTGTTGAACGGCCTGCTCGAGAACATACAAACCCCTCGTCTCCTGGCCAACCTACCGAGCAAGCTCTTACCCAGTGTAAAGTCGCAAGGCCAATCAGGTCGAACTACAGAGACCTCACTCGCACAGGCACGTGCACACACACTCACACGCGCGCGCACACACATACACACACACACGCACGCACGCACACACACACATGTAAACATATATGTGTAAGAGAATCGCTAGTCCGAGCTGATTCATTCAATTCCGCGCTCTTGATGCAAACCTTGAGGGCTGTCACCCCCCTCCCCTCCTCCTTTACCGGCAACTGCGAACTGATTTTCCAGAACTACTTAGTATTCATTGCACACAACTCGCAAGATATAGTAGTAACAGTATACTAGTAGTAGGTTGCCACGATGTCACTACACACTCACATGCACACGCCCACACGCACGCGTCGCCATCGCTGGACGACATCTTTTGTAACGGTGGTGTTCAACGTTACTGCACAGGTCTATAGCCCCACTGATTCCAGAGAAGACACAAAGGAAATGAAAATGATGTCAAGTTTTGATGAGAAAAAAAATGGGCTTTGCACAAGCTTCATTGGGATTGGGGCACAGTGGCAGCCTTGACGTAACGAGAAAACCAGGACCAGGCAAACATTGTTCGATGCAAGTTTTTGAGCAATAGGAATTGTGTGCATCTACAATCTTATAATACGGCAATTCGCAACATAGATAATTTTTTTTAAAGAAAATGCAGCGGAATTTTATTCGATGTTTTATGACAGCGCGTTCGTGGTTTGGAGATCAAAACAAATGTTCGCGGTATGTTCCTTTATGGTCTGCCCGGATTATTGCGATTGCCGCTTTCTCGAAGGTGCAGCGAAGGTGAACGAATCTTCAAAGGTTTGCTCGTCTTAATTGGTGGATGATGTCCCGAAACTTAAAGATTTCAAATGATACCCTGCCCACACACGTGCATACGTATATGCAATTACCATTTGAAAAAAGGCATTAAATTAAATCCAAAAGATAAGGTCGTACAAAACAGTGCTTCCTACAAAAGTTGCATGGTTTTGAAGGGGACATCTGATGGTGAGGCAAAACATTTTTTTGTCAACAGGTCTACAAGATACCACGGTAAATTTTAATTTTTCAAATGGAAAAGCATGGTTTCTGTTTGTTTAGAAAAATAGCTGATTTTGAGACGAAACCAACAGAAAGAAATTCTCTTGCTCAAAAATCACCCAAACTATGGTGGTTTAAAGTTTTTGGAATTATCCCATGCTACATACATTACAACGGCGAATTTCGGAAAGCATATTCGACTCTGTGTCGAGCAATATGATCAATTATGGCTAAGCAGCAGTTTGGGGTTTTGTAAATAGCGCATGTACATGTACATAAACCTTCACTCAAACCGAACATGTGCCACCCTGATCCTACCGCCTGCATTTGCTCCGCATCGTATTATTAGCCAAAGTTTTTATTTTCGATCATTTTAATCACAAGTTCAGCATGGTAGAATGATTTACTTTTTTCTCTTAAATTCTAGAAATTTGACGAGCAGACTTCGTCTATCAATTTGACGTCGTCGCGTCAAATTTAATAAAATTCTGAATACTGGCGACGATAGTGTGTCGTCCCCTCTTTAAAATGGGACACCCTGTATATGTGCGCGTATAAAATGTTTGATCTTTGATCACACTTTATTTGAAGTTTGATCTTGTGAAAAATATTACCACATTTCGATTTTTTTGGCAAACAGTTGGTGAAAAAGAAACTCCTTTTTTTGGCAAACGGTTGGTGAAAAAGGAACTCCTTTTTTTAAACAACGGTACATATATAGAGAGCCTTTTAAACAAATCACCAAAAAATACAGAAATACAACAAAAACATGGCCGCCGGCAGATGATGACATTTTTTTCGCGATGTTTGGCGGTGGATACTCTCTAGCTTAAACGCTCCATACAAAATCTAAAACCAAACAGGTTATTCAAGTTAACAACAACTGCGAGTCATTGAAGATCAACGATTCTTAAAATATTTTTTTTTAAACAACGTGGCGCCGAATTTAAACTCGAGCACACTATCTCGAGCACACATCTATAAACAAAGTCGTTATTTTTACGTAAGCATTTAAAAATGAAGATCTATTTTTTGAAAGTGAGATCGTCACCGAGCTTTGAACGTTTCTCTTCATATCTCCTGTGAATTTGGAAATAATCCATCAAGTGCTTCTCGAGATATCATGCCCACCGTCTATGAAAACAATATTTCTCGAAAATCGCGTTTAAGGGATCATCGCAGTGAAAAATTGGAAAAAAATCGATTTTTTACATTATCTGATAGTATAGACGGCTATAAACATGCTGTTCAATTTTTGGGGCGAAATTCGATTAATTTTGGTCGCTACCTCTTAGAGAAAGTGGTTCCAGCAGTGGCGTGAAACCTGGCCAATGTTTAAACGCGTTTTTCTAAAAATATCGTTTTTCAAAACTGTGTGGACTCTTAAAGAAAGAGTTTTCAAGCTATCCGTCTCAAATTTTGACATAAGATTCTTCACGCCATTTTTATCTTGCTGTTGACGCTTTTTTTAAATCTTCATATTTTTTAACGAAAAACTTTCGAAAAAATTGGCTACATTAGATCTTTTTTTTCAAACCACCGCCATTTTATCAATTTGTTTTTAAAAAACCTCCATAGCAAGATGGCGGCTCTCATGTTGATTGATAATATTTTTACAAATTTTTTTCCAGATAATATTTACAGCCACAACCGTGTACACCATGAGGACTCCCTTTTTTCGAAGACATTTTCAACCGTTAAAAAAAATGTATTTAAAAAACGCTCAAAAATGTATTTTCTGTTTTTCATGAATACTTTGATTCGACATTAAAAAATCAGACTGATAAACGTATTTTAACCATCGACAAAATCCTGGTTAGAATCAGCTATTTTTTGACCCGTTACACTGTGATGATCCCTTTAAGTTTGAAGTATGGTGCTGCTACCGTTCGCCCGGCCGACTGTTAGAAGCCATAGCTCATTCAATTTTAGGAATATGTCATCAACATTTTCAGGGAATATAGCTAAAAGGTGATATCGTCGAACAAAAATATTATTGGAGAATGCATTATTTTACTTACCTAGGTAGATGCAACCCTTTAACAAAGCTCACGAGAAGCCCATTCTTTTCTTGAATTTAACATTACTATTTTGTCTTATTTTATATTTAATTTCTTCTTGTCTCTGTGCGCGTGTATTTGGGTACATGTAGAGGTCGAGCTGTGAGTAGAGCATACATATAGATGGTGTACGCCTCACGTCTTCTAACGGTGACGTATCTACTTGGCTCCGTACGAAGCTCCGAGAGTGAGTACACGTCGTTGAGGTTGTGCCTCGAGGAGAGCAGAGAGATTGGCAGCGCATACGTCGAGCCCTCGGGACCCCTTCTGAACGTACACACAAGCAGCAAGTATGTATACCTATAGCGAAGACACGTTACATCGTCCGTGTTACACCGTGTCCGATTATGTCACTCACGTGATCCCTACCATGGTACTCTCTCGCTACCGAGTACTTCTTTGAAAACCACTGTACATATATGTCCTATGTACACGTGCGCCCATTACCGTACGTGCTTCTAACCAAGCCGCACGATACGTATCCTCGCGTTATCCTATGATACGGTGCAATTCTCACGTACACATGGGAAACGGAGCGCTTGCGGATTCAGTTGAATCGGAGTGCCAAATTCAGCGAACTTCCAGGTTGAGTAGCTTGGGACAGGAACAATACTCGAATGGGTGACTGCCTATGACTACCCTGACTTGCCTACCGATTGGCGAGGGGTCGGCAGTTTTACTGAGTTTCGGATGGTATCGTAATTTAGGGAAGAGATCACTTTAGGCGGCAAATAAATTGTTGATTTTCATGATTTTTTTTTAAACGAAAGATTCCTTTATCATTTTTGAGACTTTAGGTATGTTTTACTACTTTTGGCTGCTAAATGGTATTTGTTTTTGCATAAATCTTTAGAAATGGCGGAGGTATGGCACGGTCTTCTAAACAGGTGACGGCTGATATTGTCAGACAGCGTGACACGTACCTCCGGCGGGATTAGTCGGGAAAAAAACCAATGAAGATTTTACGTATATTGACACTCATATGCAGAATATGAACCAAGAAATCCAATTTTCAAAACCACTTAGGGTCATGTTTTAGATAATAAGGTTAGAAAGATTTACATCAAATTCCATCATAATCGATCGATTATTTTTTTGCTATACGTCACATCAGTTTTGAAAATGCAGTCTGGAAGACCGTGTCATACCTCCGCCATAGTTGGACACAACCAGCTGTACCGACAAAGGTTTTCCGAAGTTTCCCTGTGCCTCGTGCAATTGCGATAGTGCATTGGGAGTCAGTGGATAAGGGCAACATAACTGGAAATAGTGGAGTGATGGATGGAGGGTACAGCGTGAAAGTCATGAAATCGTAAAAGACCGAAAGAGCACACAAAGAAATATTGGAAAAATGAAATTACAAATCTGTGCTTTTACGCATCCATCAACGGCGTGGATTTTTTTTTCTAATGCGAGAGATGTATCGATCGATGTGGAAGCGATTTAATTACGGTATCCAAAGTTTTCAGGTGGCTTGTACCTCGTTATTTAGGTTGACATCTATTTATATGTACACGTGTGATATAGGGTAGTGTAGTGGGCATACGATACGAGCTTTGACGTTAGCCAGGCACCGTTTAATCCCACCCCCTTCTCTCTCGCTCTTGCCGTTTCTCTCTCTATGGCTCGCTTGGCTTCATGAATAAACACTGATCGTTCATCATACGAGGATTATGGTAGGAGCTGCTGTGCTCTCTCCTGGTCCGCAAGCGACCACGTTGAATGAAGACACTATAACGCACGTATATATACCCGAGCCATGATAACCAGCCGAGATATCCCAGTGCTCTTTGCTAAGCCGATGTAAAACCGCCCAGCAAAGGCAAAAGCCTCACTCTCGGAGGCTGCGCAAGTCCTGCATCCGATTGTGTTCGAGCTACGAGTTACGAGCTGCCATGCCTCGCTGCATTTGCATTGAAAAATTGATCGCGATCATCTTGTAGATCTCACTCTCTTACTTTCTTGTACACTTCGCTCTCGCTCGTTCTCCCCTCCCTCTTTCTCTCTTTGTCTCTCTTTCTCTTCATTTAAACCGAATAATCATCGTTTTGTAGACATGAAGCCCCAGGCCGAATTACAAGGTGATCAGATAGGAAGAACAAAAAGAAAGTAAGTTACCTAAATGTAGCTGGCCTTTAAAAAAATATAAACGGTGGAATAGCGACAACAGTTTCGTGATCTCATACTTCATATAGAGAAATATTAAATATCATTTTTTTAATAAATGCATTAGATCTCACTTGCATTCTGTGCTGTTCGATTATTTGATGCTGAATGATTATTATTAGAATTAATACGAAACCGGAGTTGACCTTAAGAGATAAAAAGAGTTTTCGATATTGAACATAGTGGCTCTTACTATCGCTAAATGGACAAGATCAAGAAATCACGCATTTGATTTTGTGGGTCCATGGCTCTCGGCCTTTCGGATAATAAAATAAATTGACAAATTCAATCGAACTGCATAGAGTCCATAAATTCATTGACGATCGCCTATAAACACATTGCGACGACCGATCAAATTATATAACCCCCATTCACGATGAAAAAATGTCCACAGATTGAAATATTTCTGACCCGCGTATGGCATAATATTTCACTGCTGCACCATAGATTTCATATATGCGGGCAGCGAGTTACACGTGCGTGGACCCTGAAGTTAATCCACTTTGTCGTTTTGTCAGCGGCAAACATTATGGCATCGTAAGCCACCAGCTTACATCAAGGAGCAACACCCGCATGAAAAACGTGGTTTGTTTAGCCCAGTTATTCGCTGCGGCGCGGTCCTCGAGAGAAAGCGATTATGATACTCCAACTTTGATTAATGTCGAGAGACGTGTAGAACCCTTGCGATGTCTAGCAAGTTTTTTCCCCGTTTTCGAGCCTGCTCTATTGTACAGTAGTCGATGTACATACCAACATAAATTGATCGATTCTGTCAAGTCTCCATATTGAATAAGCTCAAGTACCGTTACCTTTTCTCTTTTCAGTTTCTATTGTCGCGGCAACTAACTTGAGTTCTCGTGCTACAATGGTGAGAAAATTTTTTCCTCATAACAGTCTCAGTATATGGCTAAGGTAGTTGCTACACATGAAAGATCCGTCTATGCCGATACACTCATATTGTAGAGTATTCTTCCGACTGACGCCCGTCGTTCATATCATCGTTTCAAGTGTCCCAATGTTCAATAATTACGTTGAATCTTAAATGTGCAAATTCGCGAAGTTTCGGGCCAATTATCTATATGGATTTTCCTCGGAAATATTTCCTGCGAAATAAATCATTACAGGAGGTGGGAGAATGACGGATTGTAATAAAAAATCTCATTAAGGTAGACTCTCGGTTGAGCATTTTATTTTTAATTTATGAAATATTCTGTGCATTTGGTAATTGATGCCTTGAACCAACACGTATGCAGTGTATAAAAGATAATCGAATAACACACCAAATACGTGTTTAGCAGGTCATATGTTATAATATGGTACAAATCACTATAAACATCGTCGCCAATCACAAGCAATAATTTTAATCAATGTATATATGTTTCAGGCCCGTTTACTATTAGGATCTTGGGAGAGGCCATTTTCACTAGTGTCAGGGAATATCCATTTTATGAAAACTTATTATATTATATAGCAATGAACAACCAATGGACGCTTGTAAGATTAGTGGTTTCGGGTAACATATCTGCGCCATTAAGGCAACTGTTAATGTATCGATAAACAGTAATATACGTTTGGCCGTAACTATAGCCATACATTATTGTTGTTCCCTCACGGAAATATAAAATATAGTTCAATTATGGTTGGAATAATCATACATTTTTTTCACCATCAGTGATACTGATTCTGAAATTTCTCCGATTAAATCCATCTACGCGTCTGTCTTCAAATCAATTTTGTTTCGTGATTGTATTTCGGAAACGAAACGGTCAATATTTTTTTTTTTCAATATTGTATGAATAATAAAAAGTAGGTTTAAAAAAAATAAAAATACATCGACGCCTTCACTCTCAATATTGAAAGAACGGTGCTCCCATCATCGTTTTGTATAGTTGCTATAGGCGATATGCGCAAAAGTTGCTAACTTTCATATCAAATCTGTCGAGTTATGAACCCCACATCTCCTTCAAATTCTAGGCACAGTTGGACGTAACACATCTTTTCTCCTAAGACAAACTTTAATGAATACTGTCGCAAGAGGCATGGAAACTCATTAAAACTATTGATGAAAGACGGGTTTACGGCAAGTGCGGAAATGTCTCGTAAAAACATTGAGCTGAGAATTTTCGAGCATCCGTTCGCACGAAAGTAATAAGTAAGCTGCAGACAGAGTCCTCTCCGTCTAATTAGATCGAGTTATTATTTGACGTAATAGGAAACTTCTATAGGCGTTGTTTTACTTCAACAAGTATATTTTCTCCTTGCAACGCGATTTCTATTTTGAAGCCGCATACACATAATTCATGGTCGATAACTTAGCCGCATCCGTAAGGCTCAAATGACATGAACATGTACCGCAGGCTGGCCCTTGTCGTAACACTGCTAAAAACTTACGAAACTTGCATAACGAAATCTGAATTCCGTGGATTCCGTGCTCTCGCAAGATATTCCATCAAATCCTGGCTGCTTAGCCTGTATTCCACAAGATAATGAGAATTTTACTAATTAAAAAGGCATCAAGGCTTCGTACGAATCACGTGAGTAAACGAGACATTGACTGACCCATGAATACATGTCTCTCTTCCCTCGCATTCCACGATGTTATTGAGATGTGACGCATATCACGCAGTTTTACCGAAATGACGCATTACATTACGCTTATGGAAAACTCTCGATCATTTTTCAGTACATTATTAATATCTGCTAAGTGAATGTTACCACGGAGCTGAAAAAATAGGTACGGTTCGACTAATTATCGGACTAACCCTTGGTAGCGTGAAAATGAGGATGCACAGTGCCGTTATAAAATGATTAATCTTTTTGATAGCGAATTTGTGCGAAAATCAAGCACACAACATATTAGAC
>OY723390.1:17355124-17447624 GCA_963210295.1 Ophion ellenae | reverse complement strand
TGAGTCATGCTATAGATACAAAACAAGTATACGAGTCGTATATTTTTAGTAGCAGATACCCTGTATTATACTGAGAGCCCATTGCAAACATTTTGACACGTGTGGAATTATGCAAAGAGCACCGTTTCAATTTTCTTACGATATCTTTGTCACATCAATGCTTCTCAAGATATCAGAGTCTTTTTTTTCTCTTCACAGCATTTTTTTCAATTCAGGCTTTTACTTTCAGTGAACAGGAGAAAATGTAGAAAGTTTCTTTACACGGATACATAATTACACAAGTTATCGAGATTATTTCGGTGTACTAAATAGTTTTGACGATGCTCCAAAAAAGACAATTATTTTAAGGCTTCGTACAGAGGTATCGAAATGTAGGTCGTGGTGGGTCGTGGATCGGAAAAAATACAGCAACGATTAAATACTCATTGAAAAAGGACTGGTAAGGATAATCACCCTATGACAAAAAGATTCATTTACCCATCTCTGCCTGGTGTAGACCGCCTGATGTGTAACTTGCGGTTATTTTCAACCATTATTATAACTTCCTTTCCCTACGGCTATACCTACGTGATCCAGCAGCTTCCAGACGCGCAGAATTCGCCCAATCTCCGCTCTCGCCGAAATACGTTTTTATAGAATTCGTCGGGGTTTTTTTTTTCAGTTTCGTTGGCTGTGGAGCTAAAATCTACTCGGACCCGTGGTATGTGAAAATTGCTGTTCCGAGGATTTCGGCCTCGAGACTGGCCAAGCAGCAGAGATTATCGCGGACCAAAAAAAAAAGGCACCGACAGGATATTTCGTTTAGACGTCGTTCCTCTTTCACGAAGAATTTTCGCGGTAGAGTTGGAACAAAATGAATAAAAAAACAAGATGAGGGCTGCACGTACGTGTAGTAGACGCACGTAATCGCCGCGCACGTAGTGGACGAACGATTGCGATCTCGATACGATACACACCAGAATTCCACGATATAAATACAAGATGCAGAAGAAGAGGGGAAATTTGTTATATGTGGCTTCTATAAATTTTCCGTCATTATCTTTCCTTCCGTTAATATATTAATGAAGGTATGTCACGTTCACAGTAAACGAAGGCGCGCGCGAGAGTTCAATGGATGGACACTGCATACATATGTGTATGTATGTATATATATATATATATATATATATATATATATATATATATATATATATATATATATATATATATATATATATATATATATATATATATATATATACCTACATATGTATGTATATATCGCAGTTCAATCTTTTGCTCTGTAATTGAATAGAAGCAGCTGCCCGTACACACCCCGGGCTCGTAAAAAATTAACGGCCCACTATTCTCGTCGTTCGGCCTCACGACTCGCCAATCATTTTCCACTGTTACTGGAAAGGCTTGGCTCTGCTCTCGCTTATAGGGACCTCCAACTGAGAAGTTATATTCGCATAAATACGACGTATATAAATATATATTGCTAGGAGTGTCCGCGACGCAGGCCTCGGTGACTTTCGGTGTTCTTTTAATTATTAACAGCTCTGGATCACTCCGAATGGAGAAGTAAGTTAGCATGAGATGCATTGAGTAAACCATACGTGGCTTTGAGTACCGATGAGAGTCGCCGGCCAGTATAATGTGAAGATGCAATTTATTATCGTTCACAGCTGTATATCATATTTTATATCGCTTTACTGGGCTATCGCGTTCACGGTGAACGTAAGGGAAATTTCCCGTCTTACGACCATTATTCAATATTATGTTTTTATTTTTATTTTCAAGCGATGGAAATTTCTAAGACAAATTAGTGTATATTAGTTTAAATACTCTTTCAATCAATTAATGAGGTTGGAGCGGTCCTGTTGAGTCGAATGACGGTTTATGAATTTTTTAATTCAATTAACATGAAAAAATGCCTACGAGGTATATATTTATTCTGTAGATGCTAATTTTTTATTAAATATATCATTAAAGGGCGGAATTATGCATTTTTATATTTGTATTACGTGAATAAAAAATCTTTTGTTATTACCAACTCGAAAAAGTAAAAATATTATCGATGATTATTATGAAAAAACTGCGTCATTGAAATGCTTTTTAGAACTCAGAATGAAATTTGGAGTCATTTATAATGATGCCTATTTATGTTTATGTCACGAGATTATTTATTATGACCATTAATTAATAGTGCTCAAAGAGTTGCCAAAATACGGAATCGTCGCGGACATTGAGGTTGGTAGCAATGCTCGTCATTCGCCAGCCAAGGTTCGTAATCTTTTATCAAACCTTGATGGGTAATATTAAGTATATACGGTTTACGATAGGCAGGATGGGTTTTTTACTCTTCTAAATGTTTACAGCTGTATATTTTGCGGTTAGAAATTATTTAACTTGGTGCTAAATAGCCGTCAAAAAGATCCATCACCCGTAGCGTGAACGTCTTGCCCATCTAACCGCACGTAAAACCACGTACATTAAACTATTTTTAATCTCTGGTGTTTCGTGAGAAAAACATTTCAAAAACTTCGTAAAGTCTCAGTATAGTCTAGACAATAACATATATATTTTTTTTATTTTGCATTGTGGCACATTGTTTTCTATGCTCTGATTCCGATACACTGGCATAGATTCCCAATGTTATTTCCTGCGACGTTTTTAGGACGATCGTCTTTGGAGTATCGAAAAACAAGCGAACGTCGTCAAAAAAATGACATCTCTACTTTATTGCAAAAGAGAGTTGAAAAAATAATGAACTTACCGGTTAAATTTTTTCCATAACGCAGTTCAGTTTGTGGAAATGATGTCGGGGGAATTCTCGTTGGTGAATGGAAATCGGCAAATAAAAAATCCAACCACATTACAAATTACAAAGTAATTTTATTCCTATTATTATTCTATTTTCATAACGTGACTTCAATGTACACATAATACAAATATCATACATTTTATCATCTATCGAGTCACGTCTCTCGCCCTTTTTCTTCACACCGCATCCTCGTCGTTTGGATAATGCGCGAGAGAAAAAAATCGAGAGAAATCAGGCAGCGATGCGGTTGGAGAGACCGTGTACGCAATTTCGTCTGGAAACGTGCAAAGAAAAATGGATTTCCTCGATTCGATTATGCTTTTATATGGCGCATGACTATTTTCAACGAATTTTAATTGAATGTGCAATATTAATGCTTTTATCAAATATCTGATTTTTTCGATTATGAGTATGTGGTTAGGGGGCGTCCATTAATTACGTGAGGCGTTTAGGGAAGGGGGGTCGAGCGAAATCTCACCCAATCTCACTTGGGAAAGAGGGGGGCTTCGGCAAATATCACGTAATTTTAGTAATCACGTGATTTTTATCACGTAGGGAGATTCTCCCTAGTACTTTACATGGTGGAGTAAATGGTACTACAACCGCAGTTACTTCTACTACAATTTATTTTCCGTGAACGTATGCATTTTGAAAAATCTCACGTGAGATTGTGGGAGGGGGGAGGGGGTCGAACGAAATCTCACGACATCTCACCAGGGGGAGAGGGGGGGTCGAAAAATCGCCAAAATCACCTCACGTAATTAATGGATGCCCCCTTAATGATATGCTTTTAATTCGAATTTGCACACATTTTTTCTTGCGTCCCCCGTTGCCACTTTTCTTTACCGTCCTACTTGTCGTTCAGGATGTAGCATTTTCGTTACGTATATACCTATATATATATATATATATATATATATATATATATATATATATATATATATATATATATATATATATATATGAGAGAAACTGAGGCAATTTTGGACCACTGTATCTTTGCTACAACACCCGTTTTTCCGTACCAAAAATGTTCGATCAGAGGATATTTTTCTTACGAAATAATGAAAAATGTCTACGTTTGACACGATTATATTTTTACCAAAAGCCGGTGTCGTCAATTTTAATCTGTAAAAGTGAATAATTGATTTTCGGGACGCCTAAAAAAAAGAATTCAGCGTTGCAATGTTTGCAAAAGAGCTGAAGATTCGTCTCCAAGGTTTCGCCTCAACGAATGTATCCGATAGACCAGAGACGAACGATCCTCAAAACTCATATTGTTATTTTCTTTTTTTTTCCGAAAAATAACCGGCGTTTGGTGAAAATCGAGATTTTTACCGACCGAAGGTGTTTCCCATTGGCTTAATTGGAAGAAAGGTAGTCGGACATTGGAACAGGATTAATGATAGTTTCGTTTCACGAACCGGAATGTAAACACGTGCGCGTGCAGGTGAAAACCCGTCAGGCCCAGAATATAAGCGCGATAATTTAGCCGCGTGGTCCAAATTTGCACCAATTTCTTCATGTACGTACATACTCGGACGTACACGTGGCGTAATCACATGTCTAGCACCGATCGTGAGCGTCACGCGACGCGCGTAAACTTCGGGTCGACGAACACGCAGATTGCGGTGTGTTGGCGCGTTGTGTGTTCGTTGCTCCTCGGCTTCCGTACACCCCATCGACCGTGACGATTTAATTGATTAATCGTTTCAAAGTACGGAGCGGTCCACGGTCTCCCGCTCCGTGATCGCCGGTATAGGGGATATAACGAGGCACTCCGGCCTCCCATACCGACAGTCGTATCGTCTTCCTGATATCATCTCCTTCGACCTTGACTCTTGCGCGATCACGGAAGTCCGCGGCAGGATTCGCCCATTTGTTTCTTCTTCCTTTTATTCTCTCATTTACTCTTATTACACTTTCTACATATTGCTCCTCGTTTTCTCGTGCATTTCGGTTAAGTGCGACTAACGTACAATATCACAACGAGCTTAACGTCGTTTTTCAATCGCTCTTTTCGTAGAAATTTTTGTTTTTTTTTCTCAACTAATAATAAGAAAAGAAATCTGGGCGTTTTTCATGATTTTAATCAGCAGACATTCGAATCGGCTCGTAGCAAAATATGCAATCGTGAGAAGAAAAAAAACGTCTATTTTGAAGGCGATGAAAATCCGAAAGCTCGCGAAAATTAGTGTTTCGTGAGCAACCTCAATATCAAAGAGAATATCGCAAATTTTCGGACGTTTCTCGTGATTGGAACGAAAGAAGGATCAACTTGAAGAGCCGACCCCGAAACCACTCGCAAATCTCGAGTAATCCTAAAACCCATGACCGGGATACATTTCGAACCCGGGCAAACCATGAAAAATGATTTTCTGCATTTTCCACAGTGCTGAAATGAGTTGTTTATTAAGTAAACCTTAGCGGAGTTCAATTTCTCGTGTGTCATTCTCTCATCAGCCCTTTGCACTCGGGAGGTGACTCTCGCTCACCACTTACTATCCGAGCGAAAGAGGTCTCGATCGCAAAGGATTAAGGGGTCTTCTCACTTTAGCCGCTAAAAAGGCTATTTTCGTGATTTTTTTTGACAGGTTTATATTATAGATATTGATATAAAAGTGATTACACTTCATAAAAACACTTTCGAAATACAGTTTTAAAAAATTTAATGTATTTATGTACGATCCTTATGAAATTTTAACCACATATTCTTTACAACTATAGCTATAGCGCATATCAAGGATTTTTTTAAATTTTGATATTTACGTTTTTTTTTTGCCAAAATGGTGGAAAAAACACGTTTTCTTTTGTTGTTTCGAAAAATGTCCGCCTTTTTGTTATTTTTGCATATATAAAAAATCGTATGATATGCGCTATAGACATTAACATACTGAATCTAAAACCGTTTGATTTTTTTGTTTCCGATGATCCATCTCCGAGATTCAATCCACAGTGCAGGTCTACAATTTTAGAGAAACATTTTTTTAACTACCAGTTTCGTCTATAAATAGGGAGGAATAAATAATGTTTTTAAAATGTATTTCGAAAGTGTATTTATTAAGTGTAACAACTTTTATATCAATATCTATAATATAAACCTATGAAAAATGCATGAGAATAGCCTTTTTGGCATCTAAAGTGAGAAAACCCCTTAAGGCCGTATTCTAGTGCGAACACCCATTTTCAACGTGATTTTTTAGGAATAAAATTTAGAGAAACTGTTAAATCTCCAGTGTTAGTATTTCACAGTTATATTTATCGATGTTTGAAGTGATATCTTAATTTGTTGTCAAAGCATTCTATTCGAAATCGTGCATGATGACGCTTTTTTTTTATCAAAACAAGATTTTTCAAATCGAACGTTTATTTTTCTCAGAAACTACCGAGCCGAGAAAATTTCATCGTCCAAATCAGAGTAATCTTTTCAGACGCCGCCATTTCGTAAATTTTTCTTAATTTTTTTTATTAGAAGGCCGAACGGTAACCGTATTTATAAACAATAGAATTTCAAAAAATCGTTTGTTCAATATGACAAGGACGGCCGCATCCACAACGCCCGACGACACAAAAAATGTTGCGAAATTCTGAATGAAAGCTTTGAAAAAATTAAAAGACGTTACTTCAAACAGGTATAAATACAACTGTGAAATACTAACACCATTTAATTTAAAAAAATCACCTCGAAAATGGGTATCCACACCAGAATATCGCCTTCAGGGATAACAAAATATTCATGTACCATCAGACCCGTTGATCACTGTATAAATGACTTTATGATGAAAAAAGCATATGGTCGGTATGTACCCCGGTCATGCGTTAGAAGGTAAAAAACTGGATCGTAAGTTCTGGGGATAAAGTCTTCAGGCATCTAAATCGATTTCCTCTATGAAAGAGGAGCGGTACTTTTGAACGTAAAATGAGTGTGAATCTTCCTCGGGATATACTTTCTCTGGAGGCTGTTCGATTCGATCCAGCGCTCCGATCTTGTTTGACGCACGATAGCTCTCGCCGGCTAATCTAGCCAAGTGTGTGTTCGTACCATGTACGTGTGAATTTCAACAGACCGTATTGTAAATTCCCTCCTCATCCTCGGTGCTGCCAGAAACGTCTGATATTTCCGAGTGCGAGGCGAGCCTAACGTAGCCTCGATCTTTGTCCCGAGTACCGGTTTTCTCCGGCGGCAAGAGCTTGTCGACTTGTTGGGATGATCGATTCCCCGCTCTTCCACTCGAAATTTCGGAATTACACGGTGGTTCGCAGATTTCGGCGTAAATTTCCTCGGGCCTTGGCGGCGGGGTCGGTGGCAGTGGGGTCAGGCTATCCCTGACCTTGGAATACGGCGGATCAAGATCGGCACGAACTTGAACCTCGAGCACGCTCGTTGATACCGATCGTTGTACTTGCTGTCGCGACGAACACCCACCAACGGCTAAAGCGTTCGCCTCCGATTCCAAACTCGCGTATCTTTCCGGTGTTCTCATGCCGATTTCCGGCCTCACAGCGAACGTGAACGATGCCGATTTCTTGGCAGGATTGCGACTCCTACCACCGTGCGCTATCCTCGTTATTCTCTCGAGAAAGCCGTTGTTGCTCGTTGCACCGCTACGCGAGTGACTTCGATCCCGGATCGTCGTTCTCTTTATGTGCTCGAGACCCTCCTTCAAACTCTGCAAAATTGGCTTTGTCTCGGGCTTCGATTTAATCTCCTTTAGATGAAGCTCTTTCAGCTGCGAACTGCTACCGTTTGCGGGCTTGGGTGGCGCCACCCTCGGCTCAGTGGCCCTCTGATCGAGGGCCCTTCTGCAATTATAAGATTTTCGCTGTTTTGCTTTCTTTTTGCGGAATTACATCGTGGAACGAGATTTCGAGAATTGCATTACGATCCAATTGGGTCGATCCGGCGCAAATGCTCGAAATCATTTGTGCGATTTGACGCGAATAACTGGAAATTAAAGGCAGATAGGACAACTGGATTTGACGGTAATTTGTGAAAATTCATTCGAATTCTTTTGAGGAAGATGCGGTAATACAAGTGAATGTGACAAGCTACGTTTATCGCAACCCATTTCGTTTCGTCTCATTTTTAGGTCCCGTAGCGTTCAGAAACGATTATAATTTTGCCACTTCCGTCTGTCGTCTGTACATCTGTCATGCTGCAATTTTTTCAGTCGGTGACTATTGTGCGAATAAAATTTAAAAATGTTTTTTTTTTATATAGAAAAAATAGAGAAAGAAACTCGCGTACCCTAGTGAGGATAGGGCATCTACAGTTCTTCTCAATGCTACTTTGAAATCTTTTTCGACTACCCACGTCGCGCGCTGGAAATCTCTAAAATCATTGGTGGAGTGCCCCACCCCTCTCGATTCTTGCAACCCTAGTCTACAGATGTGAAATAATTAATGAATATAGCAGTCAGTGAGTACGGCCGAGTATCATTATTGCGGTTACTGTGAGATAGTTAAGTTCCGAAAAAACGACTCGGTTTCGAATTCGACAAGGTTCTCTCTGCCATATTTTCGACCGCATTCGACAAATATTACGCGTCGAAAAAATTTGTCAAATTTTGTCTAAATATTCATGCTATGCGCGTACCTGACAAGCTACGAAATCCTACTTTGATGAGTGGTGCGACGCGCAATCAACAGCTTTTTTCATCTCCACATCAGCTAAGATGTGACTGACTGGTCTCACAGTCTGCGAACTGTAGTCATCATTACTATTCAGTGTCACCCGCGAAAAATGACAAATGAGTACGCGAGGGTAACACGAACTTGACTTTTCGAAATACGAAATTCATGCAATTTTGACGAAGAAAAGATTAGAAATAAATAATCTAAGAACAGAAATTAGTCGTGCTTATATACGAGAGAACGATGTCACGGACTCACGTTGTAACTTTTCGAAGACTCCCGAGTGTTTAAACGTCGGGCTAATTGCAGAGGTACACAGAATTGCTCGAGGTTGAAAGTTACGTAAGTCATGCAAATTATGATGGAAAATTAGCGTCTGAATGGCCTTGCGGCGATGTAATATTAAGGAGTCGCGTATTAACCTGCAAGCGGACAGGAGTCGTTGCATCTTCGGGGACGCCAGTAGACGAGCTTCCGATGGGCAGCCCAGTCTCGCTCTCTTAACTCTCGGTGCACCGGGACCCGTGGCAACGAGCTCCAGAAGTTCCGGTACCGTTGCATTGGGCAATGGTCTCTCAGGCATCAACGGGACTGCGCAACCAAGGACTATCGGACCCCGAGTTGCACCCTCCAGTTGCATAAGACCGCTGTAATCACGTGGCAGTGGGATCGGCAGAGGTCCGGCAACTAGACGTACCTTTACAAATCAATAGTAAAACACATCGTTCTTTTTTACGGATCAGTATACTAAAATCTTTTTCAACTTTAGCCTAAAGCAATAAAATTATCCACAGATCAGGAGTACTGTTTTGTTTTTAATCATTGTTTTATCTTTGATGGCAACAGCACTTTAAGGTAGACTGAGGGCGCGCTCTTGATTTCTATAGATTTTGTTCAAATTTTAACCAGAAATTGTTCATATTATTCATGCATGTTTAAGTGAAATTTCAGAACAGTTGACTATTTAGATTGAGAGATAATGGGTTTCAAAATTTCAACTTTTAACACTGCAGGGTCTGCTTTGGCCGAAAGTCAGGTTTGCATAATTCTTCGTACCATTCTTTATAACTTTTGACTAAAAAAAGTTATGTTTAGATAACAAACTAGTTAGGGAAAGAGTGAAAAAAGTTTGGATTGCCTTTTTTACTATTCAGTTTTGCTAAAAACGTTCAGTATAGACAGAATAATTATCCATAAAAAATATTTGTCCCCGATATTGAGAAGACATATGACAACACCGCAGAACAGTATTGTTTAATATTTCGAGAAAAAAAATTATCGTCTTCCTAAAGTTAAAAACTTTTATCATAAAAAAAAATATTTGCGTTATAAATTTTAATATTTTATATTGTTTATGTTATCTTCATTAACAAATAAAAGTGTTGGTTAATTCATAACTGATAAAAAGGTTTGTTCGATTAAAAATTACTTCCAAATAAAAATTTGGGTTTCAGTATTATGTTAAATATGCCGCGCAAACTTACGTCATTGGATACGGGAAACGATGCGGAGTTGCCATAGGTCTTCTTATTATAGGCGGCAAATATTTTTTACGGCAAGTTATTCTGTTTAAATTCCAATGCAGACCCTGCAGTGTTAAAACTTGCAATTTTAAAACTCATTATCTTCCAATCTAAATAGTCGACTATTCTGAAATTTCACTCAAACATGCATAATGATATGAACAATGTCTGGTTAAAATTTAAACAAAAATCTCGTTCACCTTAAGAGCGTCTAGCGACGTGATCGATGGAAAACGTAATGGATCTCTTAGTGATCAGTAGTCTACAATCCTTTGGTACCAATGTTCAGCTCGTCGGAAAAAAACGAATCTGCTGATGAAGGTATTAGTTCCAATTTAATACTGTTTGATACTCGATGGCAATATCACTTAGGAGCTTTATGGCAATTGACACAACGAGTAAATAAATAAATCAATATATATATATTTCTTTTTTCTATTGCCTGGTAGTCTACAACATTCTTCAAGAAATGTTCACCCCAACAAAACATACGAATCCGCTGATGAATAGTATCGATTCCATTTAAAGACTCACAATGAAAGGATGTGTGAACGATCTCTCCGATTTCGATGAAGTTTGACATGCTTGGAGAATAGGTGAAAATAGGCGACACCCATTTTATTATATTTGCGGAACCCGATTTTTAAGAGGTGAAACGCACCCTCGAAAATCGGGGTGTTTTTTGTTTTTTGTCGATAACGTTATCGTTCTCATTTCAAATATATTGTATACGAAAAAATAAACATTGTTGTAATTTGAATTTTTTTCATATCTCGTACCGCTAAAACGTTATCGACGAACAACGAAAAACACCCCAATTTTCGAGGGTGCGTTTCAATCCTTAAAAATCGAGTTCCGCAGATGTAAAAAATATGTGTCGCCTATTTTTACCCATTTTACAAGCATGTCAAATTTAATCGAAATCGGAGAGATCGACCTCGCGACTTTTCCTTGTCAGTGATATTCGATGACACCTACCACGTAGAACATTTTTGAGGGCTTACACTGAGCTGAAGTTTTTGAAAATATCGATTTTCGTTCTTCGACGGATTCTTCAGGCTGCTACCGTTGCAGAAGGCTTATTATATGGGCCTGGCATCGAAGATTCTATGTAGGTTTTTTAAAGTACATTTTATCCACATTATATACGTCGGATCGGATTCATACCATACCAAAAAATCACGAAAATTCTTCTTTTCCCGGCTACGAGCTAGGTGTAACGCTATAATCATCTTAATGATAATGATTCGAATATTATAATAAGTACCAATCCTCAATATTTCTCTGAGATCAAAATGAGCTGTTCCTGCAGTAGTTCCGAGGGACAAATTCCATCTATTTGATGATCCTCCATCGCAATGACGGCCTTTGGACCGAAACATACTGAACTTATCTGAAAGCACTAATTCGTCTTTCAATCTTTTGTTTTCGCTTACCCTAATCGGGAGATCTCGTCTTGCGAGTTGGTGAACTCTGTAAAGAACGGCATCGCTTCCGGTATCCAAGCTGCCACTCTGGCAGGTCGCGTAGAATTCGCCCCGAGAGGACAGTGGCGCAAAGAGCTCGTGACCCTGAGAATCGACACACTGCGCGTACTGATCGCGCTCGGAGGCACGAGAATTTTTTCCATCCTGTGGACCACTCGTGACACCCGCCACTCCTGCCGACACCGGGGATCTTCTCGTATCTTGAAAAACCGCAGCTAGTCGCAGAACTTCGCCCGCTCTTACCGTCGTTTTTGTATAGTGAGCTCGAAGATTGCCGTTTTCTGTGAAATCGGACGGATACGGTTTCGCTACGCTCTTGAAATGTTTAAATATTATATACATATTCATTGCGGGCTAGCGCCAATAAAAAGCATGCGGTTTAACAATACGGAGAATTAAAAAATTATATGTCGTCGCGCCGTTTTTAATGTTTTACGAAAGATACATAAATATATACATAGATACATAAATATAAATAACTTCTGCAAAGAAAAATATGTATGCATGCACAAGTACATAAAGTAAACCCAAACTCGACCTCGAAAAGACAGCCGTATGTACGTGTGTGCGGAAATAATTTTTTAGAACATTTTTTATAATTTTAAAATTGTTAGAACTTTTAGGATTTTTAATTTTATTTTTAGAACCTGTAATGACTATTAGTACGTCCCGCTGAGTTCACGATGTTCCTAATAAGTTTCTTTAAGGAGGAGATACCTTTAGGCGAGGAGAACATTTGCAGATTTCCACATTTTTTTTTTTCAAAGGAAAGATTACTTTACCATTTTTGAGACTTAGAGTGTGTTTCATTACTACTTGTGGCTGTTAAATGGGATTTTTAAAATCTTAAAAACGACGGAGGTTTAGAACGGTATTCTAAACTGCATTTTCAAAAACTTACCTATAGCTAAAAAACTAATCGACCGATTCTGATGAAATTTGCTGTAAATCTTTCTCACCTTATTGTCTAAAACACGACTCTAAATGTTTTTGAAAATTCGAAGAAAAAAAACGTATTTTTTGTTGGACAATGTAGCTATTTTTTCCAAAAATTCATTCTTTGTTTCAAAGCGTACAAATTCATCGATTTTCAACATTTCTCACTCTTTCTTGGATTATATTCTTCAAATGAGTGTTAAGGAAAGCAAAATCTTCGTTGTTTTTTTTTTCAGATTAATCCCGTCGACGCTACGTGCCACGCCATCTGACAACATCCGCCGCAACCCGCTTAGAAGACCGTGCCGTACCTCCGCTACTTGTAAACGTTAATCAAAAAATCAAATTCCATGTAACAACCAAAAGTAGTAATAAAACGTACGCTAAAATTTAAAAAAAGGTGAAGAAATCTTTTCTTCGAAAAAATAATCATGACAATCAGGGATATTTTGGTCGTCTAAAGGTATGTTTTTCCTTGAACGATAGATTTGAGACCGAGGACGATACGCTACTATAAGGATGATCCCTGGAGTCGTACGTCCTTAAGAATACCTTTCCTCATATATATATTTATATTCTCTTTCACGGAATATAAATTTTCCAGACCAGCAATATCTCCGAACGTATTCCCTTGTGGCGAAAGCTTCATAGAGGAAAATAACAACACTTCGAACACTTTCAATATCAATTGACCATAGACGAGAATCACTTTCCTCACTTTTACGACCGCGCTAGAAAAGGAAAGGGGAGACCTCGTTCCACCGAGAGACGGTATAGTGATGATCGAACAGCATATTGTAGAGCTTCTCGCATCGGGCGTCAGAGATCTTGGGTTAGTTCATCCGTAAAACCTTCGCGACCATTACAACAACACTATATTTTCACCGTAAATAATTTGAAGAAGGGAGGGTGTGTGAGAAAGACGGTGAAGTGATTGTCGATGTGTTGGCAAGCTTCGATGGGTCTTATCTTCACGTGTGGCTTTTATACGACGAGGAATATTGCCGGGCATATAGAGACATGATATATCCGATGGTGGTGCTGCATGTGCAAAATATATATATTTCTAGCAAAAGTATCGCCTCGAGGGAAACATCATCCCCTCGTATCGCTTCTATTCTTTCCTCTTCTTGTCTATTTCTCGATCTCTCGATGACGGAGTTACGAGCGATTTGCGATGATAACGCAACGACTGGGGACCCTCCCTTCCGCCCTCTCTTTATCACCCACAGACGTACACACACAAGCGCGCGCGTACACCGTGATGTTTTTATACAGGTGCCGTGTTACCAAAAGCGTACCTTATCTTTCATGCAGTTGAACATTTCAACACCTAGTTCGAGGCGTATTGTTTTTACGTGGGAAGACATAAAAAAAGTTGCAAACATTTCTTCCAGAAATCATTGCTCGGGTATTCTTAGACGTGAGCACTGTATTATTGTTGAATTCTTACTTCGTTATAGGCAGCTATTATGTTTGTCACTATAGTGAGGTTTCAGTCATCTTTTTTGGGATGAAGATCTTTAAACGATTTGTAAAAAAGAAAACACTTGTTGAGATTCATTGAGATTCAAGTTGACGCGAAACAATTTTTTTCTCGTTGGATCCTGGTCCATTAATATTTTCAATCGGCATTAATAGGTGTGTATTTCCGATTTACAGTTACGTTTATATATATAATCGACTCGCTGGATTAACTGGAACTAACTTTATGATACTATGGGAAATTCAATGTCCTTCAATTCCCGCTTGTTTGTATTCTCTCTTTATGACCCCAAGAAACACACACACAGGCAGACGGAGCGAGAGAGAGAAAAAGAGAGAGAGGCAGATAGACAGACGGAGGCATAGACGGAGGAATAGAGAGGAACAAAGACAAAAAGAGAGAGGCAAAGAGAGGCAGAGAGCGGGAGAGCTGGTACATGAAGCTCGGTGCTCCATGTACTTTAAAACTGCTTTCGCTCTTTGTACATATAATTGCGTGCGCTTCTCATTTAAACATTTAACTGCTTCGTTTACGACGCTCCTGCTCTTCGCAATCTGGTCGCTATATAAACAGGTAAAACTATTATCATACACACGAACCGAGTGAGCAGTGTGTTGAAACTCCGTCTATTGCCACATTCAGCGATTTCAGAGCACGGGAATCGCTGAATACTCTACGATTGTCATTGAGATTTACGCGGATCATGAATCTTGCGGTTTTGCGGTACAAGGATTGATTCATGTATGTATATATCAATGTTGCAAAATTCCTGGAGCATTTGACTTTCAGGCTGGAGATTCGATGGGACGAAATACATTGAAAAAAAATTCTATAAATTAACGAAAAGACGAAAGTTATTTTTCTTTGAGTAGAACATTGTCATAAACGAGTTCACGAAGTGACTAGGTTTCAGGTCAAATTTGATTCCCAGTTGATAAGTTTGGAACTATCATCTATTGCTTGGGCAATGACCGATGGATCAGTCTAGATTCAGAAAAAAAGAATTACCAGAGTCCCAAAAAATAGACGATCGCCTTGAATCTTGCGTATATTATAAATCCATAGAAGAGTCATTCTATGGATCCGTTCTCTTTATAATGAAATTAAGCAAGTAGGGTTAGAATATGATGCTGTGACGATATATGTCATTTTGGAAGTTTATCTGTCTGTTCTAACGAAGTAGGCCTGAAAACTGCTACAGTTATGTTCCTGAATCTTTGAAATGTAAAAATAAACGCTTGCAGAATATCCCTGCACTTTGTTTCATCTGGTTTCGTCAAATAGAACCTGAGATCTCAATTTCCCTTTCGAAATACCTGTGCAGAAATTTGTTGGGGAGTCCCCAGATCCTTCCACATCCCTATATGGATTTGGTGGGGACGCGATACGCAGACTCCACATTCGACTCCAAGAGGATTCCGCGCTATTTCCCGATTGTCGCAATTTTCAACCAGAGTTTGTTGGATTTCCCCAAAAATATCCTTTCGTGATCCCGAGCACAAGTTTGTTGGGGAGTCCCAAAATGCACTCACATCTCCATAGTTCTTATTGAGATCCATTTGGATTTCGCACTGTTTCCCGATGAACGCCCCTCGAGAGTTCTCACCAAGTTCGAATCGAAAATATGTGAAAACTTAGGAGAAAAAACTTAGCGTGTTAAAACGTAACCTGCATGCTTCGTGAGCGTGTACATATGTGGTGATATTATGTCAAAGTGCAGTTAAATCAATATCAAACGAGAATTACAGTGGATGTTCAGAGATGTCATTGAAATCGATTTTTACGGTATATTTTTCAAGTTAGTCGCAATTTTTTACGATAAGATTTGTACTTTTTAAGCTCCACTCATTATGTATATCTATATATTTGGTTTAAATTTAACGTATAAAATGCGATGGGGTCTATCGAGAATCATGTCGCATTTTGTTCGGTGGTGTGACAACCCACCAAATTGGTATGATTCAAATTGGATTCGGACATTGCATTCCAATGGGGAATCCCAATTAGAATCCAATGTACGAGCGTCACGTTTTAGCATAGGGATCTAATGCGAAGAACTCTTGGATCCCGATCAGGAAGTACAGACAAGTATGAGAATCCAGTGAATCCCTACGATAATTGCTACACGGGGAACAGTGACGCGCTATATCGTTTACCTTTTATAAGGAAGCTCTCCAGTAAATACTCGATTTGAAACAGTTTCATTAGATTTAGTCATTACACAAGTAGGCAAACAAAAGTGATTCGTGCTGGCAAACTTTGTATGATTTTTTTTAAGTCTCTGCTGGTGAAACCCATACCAACCTACATTTCAAGTTGCTACACAGGATTTTCAAATGAATTTTAATTTCATAGTGTGTATCGTTAGCAGGACATATAACAAATGTATTTTAGAAATTATTGTTTGCTATTGTAAATAAATTGTGATATGTCGACGGTAGCAAAGCGACTTTGCTCGAACTACCCTAATATTTTTCGCTATTCTCTCGAACTGATCCCTTTGCAGGACAACGATTTATAAACAAAAATATGTCATTTTTACTCAAAAATTGCAATTCACTTCAGTTCTAATCGATATAATATCACTGGATCACACTGTCACCTATGGATCACACTGATTATTCAGTTTTGAGAGATGCGATCTGGATCACACTGGATCACACCGTCACCTATGGATCCCACTGATTTTTTTCAGTCTTAAGAGATTTGTCATGATCTAACGAAATAGTAGGGCCAGAGGAATGATGCAAACCTTCTCCTATCCAGTTTTTATTGGTTTATTTATATCTTCTTTTCCTCTTTCTTTAAATATTGATCTCGCTCTTTTCGTTTCAACTTCCCTCTTCCTACAGGATCCTGTTTATGCCTTTCGTATCTCCGTTTTCAGCTTCTCTTTTCCTGCGGAACCTTTCGTCTTACGATAGCGGCATGGCAATAATCTAAGGGAATCATTTTTGTGTAACCTCATGCATATTCACACATGCGTAATCAAGATAGTGTCATTCCTTTGGCGCATCTATTATGCCCCTAGATCTCACATGTTGGGAGGAACCCAGAGGAATGATGCCAGAGGAATAACGATTCAAACGAGTTTTGTGCACAATGCGGCTTGCTACGTTTTTCTAACCTGAAAATGTGGCGGTGAGTGGGTGTCTACAAGTTCCACTTGAACAGGTGGCGACTGACTTATTTGATTACAAAATGATACTGCTAACAATGACCTGAGGAATGACTCCCTTGCCTATGACACCACTTCGTAACACGCAAGGTCTGTAGAACAAAAGCCTAAGCTACAAAAATGATGCTGCACATTCAGCTTCTTCGGAAAAGTAGATGTAGAAGGCACTGCTCTGGCAAGCATGATCAGCTAGCACCACCAATCACACAATTTATGAACTGATTTGAAGCTCTCCAGAGGAACGATTGAGAAAACGGTTACAAAATTTCGTTATTTATTGTGAGATACCTATGTTTATAATTGGTTTTTATTTTTCAGGGAGGAAGTAAATAATGGTCAATTTTTTATATGTATTTTTTTCTTGTGATGTTATTATGATTATATATGAAGTTACATAGAATACGTATCAATATCCTTAAACACAGCCCGCGCACACACACACACACACACACACACACACACACACACACACACACACACACACACACACACACACACACACACACACACACGCACGCACGCACGCAGGCACGCACACACACACACACGCACGCACGCACGCACGCACACGCACATGCACATACACACACACACACACATATATATAGACAGAGAAAGAGAGAGAGAGAAAAAAACGTGCTTTTCACAATAAGCCTGGTATTAATAACCCTTAACAGCATATGTGGCCCTAACATTTCTTCCCGACATAGGCACTCGTGAAGCCGTAGGCAAAAGCGAGTACTCAATGAAAAAGATTTACTTTTCATTACACTGGTTTTTACCGCATTTCTTAAAAACTGTTCGATCTTGTATATTTTATCAGAGCTGAATGCTGTTTTTTTTTATTTCAACAGATTATCTTTATCTATTGAAACGTCGTTCAACTGCGCATTTCAAATGTCCATCACTTACCCATTTTCGAGTGTGTTAAGGTGTAAGCCCGAAGTGGTTTGGCCAAAAGAAATGCGGGTACTCCAGCTCTCACAAGAGCTCCAATCCTTCGGTAAACTCTGGCGCTTCCGGTCCCACTATTGTTCGATACAACCGAGAACCAACCTGTAACAAAAACGACGACCATACGAAATTAGCTCTGACTGCGGCGTCGATTATTTCGTTCAACGCCGGACGCTCGTTGAGCAAACACGTGGGAGACAGGTGGACATAGCAGTGGTGAATGATGCACACGTCAACTTTTCTCGGCTTGAAATTAACGTTTGGTGCGCGGTGTTACGTCGATCGAGATTACTACGGACGCGAGGAAGAGTGCGTTTGTCGATCGCACGTTTCTTTGGTGTACAAGACTTTTCGCTTTCTCATCGAGTCTATATATGCTCTCTCTCTCCCTCCCCCCTCTCTCTCTTTCTCTCTCCCTCTCGTGTATTACCGCCCGCTACGAAAATATGGGTCAGAAGAGATGTGATACATGAATCTCGTATTCCACTGCAAGTAACAAACTCTCACGACCGTGAGCTTGTAGTTTTTTAAAATGACGTCTCTATCATTCACCACGCGAATTTTAGGAATTTTAGGAGATCAACCCTAGAACGTCACACCCTGGTCTTAGAAGACCGATAGCCGGTTTCGTAGCTCTGCAATTCTTCCGTTGGTTTGATAATGCACTGCTGAGGGGCGTACACAAATTACGTAACGCAATTTGGAGTGAGGGAGGGACTCCGGCCAGACGTTATGGTCCTTACATGGGGGGAGGGGGAGGCCAAGATTTACGTTACGTCACGATTCTAGAACCGCCAGAAATAGCGAAATTTCTGCATGTTCAAGTTTTGAATTTAAAACTCGCGCGCAATTTTACCGCAGAAAGTTGACAGCTTTCCATACAAAATGTCAGTCAAGGGATAAAACCACTGTGCAAAAATGGCTTTCCACCACAGTGCACAGTGGCTTTCCCCCTTTCTCACTTTCCCCAAGCAAAATTTGAAAAACATTTTTGTTTTTTTTTTATAATGCTTGAAAGTACATATATTCAAAAATATGTTGGCAACATTTTAAGTCAAACGTCTGGAAGACGATGGAGCTACAGTCACTTTAGTGGGAACAGGTAGCGTGGCCGGTTAGGACCATCAGTCCTTACAGGTAAAGCATCGTTCACAATAGATTAAGTGCAGGGTCTTATTATTTTGGGAAATATAATGAAGATGAAGAAGTCATATCGCCCGAGACTCGATAGGGGAACTCGGGGCAAGACGAATACCCGGGGTAGGATGAATCATAAGCCTAGCTACTAAACAGTGTGTGCGAGCAGTGTTTCCGTTAGACTTTGCCGAGGTGGCGGGGAGGTGAATGAGTGTAAAAGTATCAACTGTGGCGGAAGCACGCGTCTGGAGTGTGACAATAATATCGATTTTCTGACAAAACGATCTAATTTTTGGATAAGTTTACCATCGTTTCAGTTCATTTGAGTTGCTGATATTGGGTTGAGACAGGCAGGTAAACACAATGAAAGTACTAATTATTAATATAATAAGAACGGTTTGTCATAAATTTTCAAGGTTATTGCATGATTTTCTGTCAACTCGTTACCCGTCGAATGGGGCAAGATGAATACAATCTATCGCAAAGCCGCAATATTTTACAACGTACCACTATTTACGTTAGAAAGGGCGAAACGAAAGTGGTAAAGCCTTTGGTTTTTCTTCAACCGGTGTTTCTACCAGGGGAAAAAAAGAACTTACAAATGATTGAAGTGATACGGAAGCAATCGGACTAAATATTTGGAATACAAATAAGTATCCGCCCTTTGACAAAGGATGGCCCCACCTGGAGGTTATGGTTGAAATTGTCAGATGTGAAACGTCATATTGTAAGATTGGACATCTGGTAAGACGATAATAAGCGTCATTTGCGGGAACTTTTGCTTTATTACTTCTTTTATTGGGAGACATCTGGAACTGAGGTGCATCGATTGCTTGTAGAAGCATATGGTGAAGCTGCTTCAAGTGAGAGACGTTGTCGTGAGTGGTTTCAAAAGTTTAAGAACGGTGAGTTTGATGTCGAAGACCAAGAATGTATCGGAAGGCCGGCGGAAGTAAATCAAAACTTCCCGAAAATGACGCGTATTCGGCTCGAAATTCGACATTCGCGCACGAAAAAAATTATGTGATGCTGATACAAAATCGCTAATATTTCAAGGTTATGGTCTTGCCAGATGTCCAACCTTACGATATGACGTTTTACATCTGACAATTTCAACCATAACCTCCCGGTGGGGCCGTCTTTTGTCAAACGGCGGAGACTTATTTGTACTCCCAATACTATTTACTAGGTGCGCAACTAAGTTTCTGGGTTTCACACATGGAAGGCGCTGGCAACACGTGTAGTCGGCATACAGGTCTGAAATTGGGTGTCTTTATAGCTTGGACATCTGTTAAGAATACCCAGTCGTAATATACACAAATATCGCAATACAACGACCTTTTTTCTAACCTCGAAAATGTCAAAGTTTGTGCCAAATAAACAGCATCTGCGGGAAGCCTTCCTTTTCTGCTTCAACCTAAAAAAAACAGCAGCTGAAGCACGTCAGTTACTTGAGGAGGCCTACTGCGAACATATACCATCAAATACAACGTGTGAAGATTGGTTCAAGCGGTTCAGAAGTGGCGATTTCGAGACTGGGGGGGGGGGGGGGGGGACAAGGGACTCTCGTGAAGACCGCAAACACTTGCGAACGCCGAACTGCAAGCGTTATTGGATGAAGATGACACTCGATGTCTCGGCAATGATGACGAAGATGACTCGGCAATGTTTTTCGAAACGTTTGCACTTGGCGAAGCGTCAACATCGACGGCACGGCCAAATTGCATCGGAAAAAAGACAATGCTCTGCGTTTGGTGGGACCAGAAAGGAATCGTGTACTATGAGCAGCTGAAACCGGGCGAAACTGTCAATGGGCATCGCTACCGACAACAACTAATCAATTTGAACCACGCATTGCTCGAAAAAACGGCCAAAATGGGAAACGAGCCACGAACGTGTGATATTGCAGCACGACAACGCTCCGTGCCATCGCAGTTCCATCGTCCAGGACACCATAAAAACACTGAAATGGGATCTGCTACCGCACCCGCCGTATTCGCCAGACCTGGCCCCTTCAGACTATCACTTGTTCCGGTCGATGGCGCATGCCTTGGGCAGGCTACACTTGGCCAATTACGATGCAGTATAAAATTGGTTGGACGAATGGTTTCAGTCTAACGACGCGTCTTTTTATCGTCGCGGTATTTATGTATTGCCAGAGAGATGGCAAAAATGTGTAAATAGCGAGGGACAATACTTCGAATAAACCATTTTTTGAATTTGGCTTGAAATTTTCAATTTTTTATTGGTAAAAAAAATCCGAAAACTTAGTTGCGCACCTTGTATATATATAGGTTATGTTTGAAAAATCTACAGCATGATATTCGATAAAACTATCTAATTATCACAATGATATTAACTAATTGATATAGTTTATGTGATACAACAAATAATTATAGGAATTGACGTAGTCTCGTATACCACTGAAATGCTATAAACACTCGGTAGCATAGGGGCAGCGTACGTAGCTATACGTAGGTAGGTTCTAGGCTCGATCCCATGTGGATGCAGAACATTTTCATTGAAAAAATCCATTCAGATTGCCAGGGAATGACCGATTGTGATATAAAATCATTGTGGGAGAACTCTAAATTAAGTATTTCAATTTATTTTGGATTTATGAAATATTCTCTTGAATATTCTAAAAAATATATTTGAAACAAATAGTATCGCAGTAAAAAAACCTATTTAATTTAAATAGATCCTATTTGAATTGAATAATTTTTTTACAGTGCAATGAAGAATGTGATGAGATGGTGGTTTCTGAAGCAACAGCGAACTCCTCTCTTTAGACTGCATGTCAGGCCTGCCCTTTTCACCCTGATCAGGCCTTGATTTTTTACCCTGATCAGAGCGAAATCAGGGAAAGTGTCACAAAAATTATCAGGGCTTGATAAAAAATTCCGATCAAGGCATGAAAAAAGAATGAGGCGTCAAAACATACTTCGCGAACGGCCACAATTAAAGCTTCCTTATATCGAAACATTGATAAGTATATAGACCCGCCCGTAGACGCTTATGAAACGTAAAAATATCTATGTATATATATGTTCATGGAAGTAGTATCGTGAGGCTTGGTCAGACGAGTACAAAGTGCAACGAGCCAGGCCCAACTTCTACGTACAGATACTCGCCTGTTGGTATCTGCAACCATCTTCGATTGATTTACAACGAGAATGGCGAACGAGACGGAGAGCGAGTGAGAAGGCAAGAGACCAAGTGAGAAAGGGGAAAGAGAGTCCGTTGTGGTTTGCCCCGATGATACTTTTATCGCCGATGAGAAAATTTATTGGAAATCCGCCTTGTTCTACCCTCCGCCCCTCCAGCTTGAGCCGCTCTATTACAATGTAATGTTATGCTAAAAGAAGCTTGGTGAGTACAGGAGCACGGGCTGGTTCGCCAGACTCGCGAGTGCATATCCTCTCCCCAGGGTGGGTTCACCCGAGGCGAACGATAAATTCGTCCTTGACTCCTCTCCGAGTGAATAAGGTGTTACACACACATGCTCGGTTTGCTCTTCTAAAAGTCAGTCCAGTGTATTCATGCACCCGTGAACTACAGATCTTGAATGTCAACGAACAAAAGGGCAGACCGCGCGAAGTTCAGCATACGAACTAAATGCCCGTTGCGTCCTTTCGTTTGACACAGCATAATCACTATATATATGCGAGGCGCGCCCTCGGGCCTAGGAATACATTAAAAAATCCTTTCTTTTTTTACCGCAACGCCTTACGATCGATCGTACTTTGCAAACATGCCGATTTCAACTCGCCTTCCAACCACTCGTGAAAACGACGGAAGCCCTAAAGATTCTTTTGCGATCGGCAGCGGGAAGCCTCGATAGAAAAAGGAGGGGGGGGGGGGCGCGTACGAGAGAATGAGTTAAATCCTTGTGGTTTCGTTCATAGGCTCGTAATTCTTGAGAGCTAGACAATAAAATATATCTTGATATAGATAGGATTTATTTGCAGTGCCGGAATGTCGGTGGTATATCGCGTACGTGAATGCCGATTTTCCTTCGACGATGTGGAGAAATAATGATATAAAACTTAAGTATACGCGAGCACGTGTGCATGCGTGTATATCGTTTGCGGAGCAGCGCGACTGGGGGCAATTGCAACATTGCCTCGTTGCGGAATCGCGGTAGCCTGCTTTTCAATCTGATTCAACACACGTATAGCAACTACAAACGATAATAATTATTATATTTTCAATACGCGAAAACGAAAGGAAAACTGGAAAGTAGGCCTTCAACGAAGGATGAGGGTGATGTCGGACTCTGGAAGTATGTTTTTTTGATTGGTTTTCATTATACAGAAAACTATTTCCGGGGCCTTTTTTGTGTTGAATATCATTGAATCCTAGGATTTCTCTTTGTTGTATTTCGATGATTCGATTCTCATGATTCTCAGGCTTGGTACTACAATAAAAAATTGAAAAATGTTAAAAAGGCGAATGTCGACAGTTTTTTGTGGATAGCCAGTTCATATACTTAAAATTCCGTTTAGTGGCTTTTATTCGATGTACCTTCAAGTAGCTTGACAAATTATGTTGCAGGATTTTCTAATAAAACGGCGGCGCTGAAGCTGGATTAAGCGAGTCACTTTTGCCTGATGGTGTCTTGCGGCCCGCAACATTGCATCGTCAATTCTTCAACGAATGATTTGGAGTTTTTGTTGTACGTAGAGGAATTGCGATACATTGAAAACTTTACCAAACTAATCATTTTCGGCTTTTATTATTTACCGAAAACAATATTTTTTCTCATACATGCACCATTTCGTCAGAACTCGATATTTTTCGACTTCCCTACGACGGATCAAAAGTAAATTTTATCAAGAACTCAAATTATTTTGAATTTTCGTTCCAGGTAGAACATTGGAGGCCGACCGCAGGACACTACCAGATACAGGTGACTCGCTTCATTAAGTTTCAGTACCGCCATTTTGTTACAAAAACTTATGACAAAATATGTAAAGATACATAGAGATACTTAGGTAGAATGAAGGTCACTAAACGGAATTTCTATTTTATCAACTGGGTATCCATAAAAAAATTGTCGAAATTCACCTTTTTCCTGAGCTCCTACGGGTAGTCTCAATTCCGGGACTGGGTGCGAATAGACTTTGACTGGATTTTTTTGCAATGATGGACACTGTTGCGAAAGGATATCATATTCCAAGTGGCTCAAGAATTAGCCACAGAAGATAAGGAAAAGTACTACCCGGAATCACATATTTTGTCACATAACACTTCATAAGTACGTAAAACTTGTTAAGTGGGCTATTGTCACATAAATAGAAACAATAATTTACGTTTTAAATGTAGGAATATCGTGTGTGAAAACTGTATACAGAATCGGGTATCTTCATGATAAATTGGTTGAATAAATATAATATCGGTTAATCTTAATAATATTATCGTCCCTTTCGTGGTAATTTTGTAGATAAGACCTTTTACTTAGTTATATTAGACTTATTAATATTTATATTAAATATGTCGATTGTTTTAAGAAAACACATGTTTCCGGCTTAACTGTTAATTTTACGGATTTCCGTAGAAATAGGCATATATTAGGTGGCTGAACCGCCTGTTCGGCTGTAGGTGTCTCTGTGTTTAAGTACTAATTTTATACTTAAGTACTGACAGATGTCGCTAATGTCACCGTGTAGGGTGGCCATGTGCCACTAACTTCCAGCCCAAAGCCGCCATATTTAGTTGAGACAAATGCCCTGAACGAGCAAGTTAAAAATGGACCCTGACAAGTTATTTTTTCGACGAGTCCTCCTGCACTACTCCGATTTGAAGAAAAGTGCATCTGAAACTTATTAATTCCTTACACAGATTTATGGTGAGTCTGCATCATCCGAAACTATAGATAATGGTTTCCATGATTTAAAAGTGGCAATCGTGCTATGACAAGCAATGGCCAGGTCAGTCGAAAAAAAATTGACGATGCCAAATTACAAAGTTTGCTGGATGAAAACTCTTCTCAAACACTTGAAGAATTGGCTAAGCAGCTTAATGTTGACAAGTCCGCAGTGTCCCGACATTTGCATGCCAAAGGGAAAATACAGAAAGAAGGAAAATTACGACTACTTGAGCTAAGCGAGAACGCCATTATGAATTGACTAGACATCAACATTTATTTGCTTGCGAGGCACAGAAAAAAGACTTCCTTGTAGCATATTGTAACTGGGAACAAAAAATGGATTTATTTCGACAACCATCAACGCAGAAAGTGATGGGTTGTTCCTGGCCGCCCATCAACATCTACACCAAAATGGACTATCTAAACGGTCACCGAAATGGACTGTCACTTCCGGACGTTATCAACAAGCAGCTGGAGCGTTTGAACGATTGTTTAATTGCAAAAAGGCCATCAGTAGCATCAAAATGTGCGAAAAATTATTCTACAGTACGGTGATGCTCAGTATGCATAAAGTCCATTCCCGAAGCGTAGATTGAGTGAAACTCAAAGCCACTCTTCAACGGAGGCCACCACTGCCGCGATTACACTACGTCTTTAGTATGCGAACTCTCGTTTCGGGCAGATTGATGCAAATGTTTCTGAGACCTCACAATTTTTATTTTCCCGCTTCCTAAAACCGCGTACCTACCATATATAATATATTTATTTTCTACGTGCAGCCCTGGTCGTGGGACAAGACTCACGCAGTAATGCGAACATTATGGCTAATATAGAATTTACCGTATATCCCTTATGCTCTTCTCTCACGAGTAAGAGCCAAGGGGCTTTATCCGGATAAGGTTACGACGTGGCATTCGTGCCATTACTAGTCAAGCGCATGTGTACTCCATGCTCTATACGGACTATAGCTCTTAATCGTTTTAGATACTCTATTATACACTATTCTCTGTACGTACACCCATATAAATATAGACACACACACACACATACACACACGTGTGTGTATATATATCGGTAGAGGCCATTTTGAAGATTTACCACTTCGAGGCGCGTGTTGATAGTACCCTATTGTCCTTATAATCAACATTATATACATTCTAATGTGGGTACACAATATCACCTTTAGATAAATGTTCGCATATTCGAATGAAGAACCAAGCTGTCCACAAAATTCGTATGAATCAATTTAAGGATCTCTTCTCACGTAGCCAGACATGCTGATAAGCAACATTACAAATCTATAACAGGGCAAAAATATCCTTTTCCATGTGTATGGCGATGCATATATATGTATGCACATATACAATGCCACGAGCTTTTCCAGTTTTCTTCGGAATCGACAATGTGCAATCGCGTACTCGAGAGATCGAGGGCTGGCAAAAGCGGTGCCTTCTAGCTTGGCATTGCGCAAAGAGATCGCAGCGAGACACGCATAACGGGCTTCTCGAGTGATCTAACGATCTATCGACGCTTACGATCTAGAATTATTTCCTTGTCACGCACCGTTAAGTTTCGTGCCAAGTTTACTATTACCTATGCATATTATATATATATATATATATATATATATATATATATATATATATATATATATATATATATATATATATATATATATATATATATATATATATATACATCTACGTGTGACAGACAGTGCTCGATGGAACGTAGGTAGTCGTATGTGTTGTATAGCGTTTTTATCCCCACGTAGCCCCGGGATGGTCTGAGGTTGCCCCCTAATCGTTGAACTTCCGTGATTTCAATTAAGACATTCTACCGGTACGACGCGTATATAAGGCCAATGTAAAAAGTTATATACAGAAATACAGAACCATGCACAACAGCCACTCACATACAAACATACGATATAAGTCTCCACCTTGATTTAACAAGACAACGAGAATGCGTTAGGAGTCCGGTCGATTTTACAGTTTACTTGAAGTCATGGTTGGCAAGGTTTATGCCGCAAACGACAAAATAAAGACCTTCACGGGCGACTACGGAGAAAAGATAAGATTGGCGATCCGGTGATTTGAAAGTTGTGAAAGGAATGGAAGATTGAACAATAAAAGGGGCCTGCTTGTGACTTAATCTTCTTGACCAGAGGTAGCTATGCGACAATTGAAGTAGGGCTTTGTACGGGACTAGATAACATTTGTCGAGCTTTAGTAGGGCCCTACCGTGGAATTCTGATTTGGATCCATGAAATATGGTCACACGTTTTTCACTGATATCGAAAACTCGATAAAGTAGCCCTACTGCTAAATGATTTACCTTCAGTTGTTAAAGTTCAAAAGAAGCACGGTCATTTTTTAAATATTTATATTAAAATATTTCCGATGACCGAGGTATGATCATTTTTTTCGGAATATCCTAAAAATGTCACTCATTAGTCATGCTTCCATATTATTATTTTTATTATTTAATCACTTTCATGATTAGTTTGCAATTACTACATTTTCGAAATAACGAACATTGTTATTATAAGAGCTAAACGTATTAGACGTTTCAACGTGTGAAAGGTCATAGAAATAAAAGTACGTTTCGCACATAAACGATATTTAAATTGTAATAAATTTTCTCGATGTATCTACCGGGTGATCAGAAAGCCAATAATTTAAAGTCGAAAATGTCAGTGACATATGAGGAAGTGAAACTTTAAGAAGTTTCTAATTTCCATTCAGGCGATTGCATGCCATTAATAGTGTTATTTTTTCCTTGATTAATTGCATCTCCGGTAAATCGAGTATACAAAGAGAATCAAATATCGTCGATAAACGACGAAACCTCGCGGCATATCGTATATCTATAATTCTCATATGGGCACGTGCGCTTGTAAGACGTTTACTGTCTTGTACCTTTTTGTTTTTGCTTTGTCGTACTTTCGCATGGATTTTTATCATTGGAGTTGATTACAAAACATGAATCGATAGTTGTGCAGCGTTTGATAAATAGCCTCTCGGAAACGAGCCATCGATTCTCGTTATATAGCCGCGATATTTAACAACGGGCAATCGACTGTGCGTGTGCAGTCTGAAATTGCATCGAGCTCGGTGATGAGGAAAGTACGTTAGACGCGATAAGAGTGATATTCCATTAGTCTTTAACGTGCGTCCAGCTCTCCGAATTTCTATATATCTTCGAGATCAGGATGTATCCGATAAGTGCGAATAAAGACGATCTAAAAGCTTGCTAGTTTGTAACTATACCTTCTTGAACCTTATTTGCTTCAACAAGTATTCGTCGATCAGGGTAAAATTTAACAGTCTGCTATATTTGCAATGTTCCTTTGCATGTCCGGATAGGTTTTCACAATCTCATCCCTCTCACTTTTTACTCCAAATATTGTCACTCCACTGTATCTAGTCCCTTAGAGACAGAGTTTTGCCTAATTCTTTCCCAATGTCTTACTGTATTGGGCTTTCACGAGGGCATAGGGAAACTAAGGAAAACCTGCGTCGATCCAGGCTCTCATATTTTCACTCAGCCAAGTATTTGCGCACCAATCGTGCACCCACTACTTTCGGCCACTATTATATGATAATAATCATAATAATAATATATTTTGCAACTCATTCAAATAAAGTTGTCTTCTCACTGAATATGTGTAGGCAAGATTTTTTTCTATACCGGTTCACGTATACTTTATGTTCATTCGAACAATCGCACATTGTATTTGCATATCTAACAATCGGCGAATAATTTGTAAGCATCGTCCAGAATTTCTTTCTCGCAAGCGAGATTGAAACTTACTGCAATTTGAAGAAAAATTGAATACTGCAAAGTGAAAAATAAAAATAAAATCAAATTGTTCTCGTCGTTTCGTCCGTCAAGGATCAAGCACGTGCAATCGATGTAGTTGCGTTGCAGCACGGTGAGCTCCCATTATATCCCCGACCTCCATTACCAAATCGAGATTAACCCGGATCACTCTCTCATTATCGCGCGGAGGTCAGGGCAGGTTCCCGGTGGAAGTAAGAGTGAATTTCTGCTATGCCAGATGTAATGCCCGCTGGCTCTTGCCTCGGCTTTCACAGTTGCGCAACCGTACGCATATGCATATATTCATATGTAGTAACGCTCACAGAACTTCTGCTGCGATCACGCATACCATTAAATCTCGTAATATACCGCGTTCGCGGATTCAGAAATTCGGACACATTTCGCACTGCGTTACGACAGGGTCTCGCTTGAATAATCTTTTGGTGTGCTCCTTTTTTTACACAATAGGATTTTTCAGTTCATGTGCATCAAGAGAAATCAAGCGCTTCGCTGATGAATTTTGGAGAATATTTACATTTCTTGGGCATCGATATGTCCAATGGAAGTTCGACTTCGGGCTGCCTGCAATTTCAGGCATCTTTTTGGAAAAAACCGTACATCAAATTCTAGACAAATTCGCACAATTCCTTATATAAAGTCGTAAATTCAGCCGCGGCACAATCCTCTTGAAGATTTATCGATTGTGGTTATAGAAGTTGAAAATCCAGCGTAATTTACCATTTTTTTTAACTGTGCTCAATTGCCGGGATTCTATTTTTTTCCTCGAAGAAAGGAACATTTGAAAACTTGGAAGATCAATTTTTATAGAGCATATTTACGTCGAAATGGCAGTAGAATGATGAGAAAAAGTGATCACCCTTATTCAGTCATAAATTGAAATTGAAGGGTATATGTATTTTTTAATTGCAAAATTACTACACTTTCTCCTACTTTTATTTTATGGCAGACTTTATTTTTACGGTTTTCTTCCCAAATAACAATGCTTATAGCGAAATCCTTTTATTGACTCAAGTCAAACCTTTCTAAAAAATATTCACATATACCTACTTCAGCAGGGACACTTATTAAAATAATAATGCAATAGTGACAATCCCTGCGAAAAAGGCGATTCAACGTTTATTCACGAGCGATTACTGGGTCCCGTAATGTCCTTAAATTTCTTATCGATTTCATATTCACTATCTTCCCAACTTGCGGAATGTATTCTCGAAAGAAGGTTTATACGAAATCTTTTCGATTGGATCAACTCCAAGACTTATGCGATATCGGAAAGTTTCACGAAATTTCGTCAGCTTGATGACGTGTCTCGCACAGTATCCGGGAATTCCGGTGGTGATATACACATACTTTCCGTTGCTTCGCACTCCGCGAGAGACACGTTTGCGGTGTTGCAGTGTCATTCGTGGAAACTGTGAACGACGAGGTATTTCACTTTCAGGGACGTGTTGTTTCGCACATACCTTGATACTTACGAGTACCGGCGCACAAACATATATGTATATATATGAATACGTATCCATGAGGTATGAGATAGGTTGGTGCGTCTCGATCACGAGCGAAGGTGCTCTCGCATGCTCGAGGCAATACGAAGAGGGGCTCTCCAGGTGGCCGGCATGTAAATGAACCACCTATCGATCTTTTCCGTACCCCCACCCTTGTTTCATTTTTTTGCAACGCTTTTCAAATTTTTACACTTTCTTTTATGATTCGTTGAGAGAAGGAGTACTAAAAAAAGAGAAAAAACCCAAGGGATTTTGCGGAGATGTTACGTGCGACGGAATCTCGACGTACACGGTCGGGTGTAAATGCTACGTGTCAACATGTCAGGACGATCATACTTTGCCAGGGATATAGAGGATCGTTTGACTTTTCGATGCGTGCGGCACTGCTTCAGCTTGTATCTAATATTCACCAGTTTTTTTGGTTTTTGTAAAATACTTTTTTCTACATTTGTCTCTCGGACCCCCCTCTTATTTCTCATGGTGTATGTACGTTGTTCACATATACGTTTGTAGAGATATAGGTTTGCCAGGCATCCTGAGTTTGAGTATGGCTGGGACGGTACAGCTTCAATGTACGCATACAGCAATTTCGCATGTAAATTTTCTTCACGAAACGTGAGGATTACGATAAATAACGATTACGCTCTTCGAGCTGGCTGTTGGATAAAGCAAATGTCTCGCAGCCTCTTCAATAACTCTTCGCGTGTAGATATTTACGAATCTATCTGCTTGGCAAGGGATTTTGCATTCTAAGTAATTTCCTTCCTTTAAATTTATGCTCTTGTGCGTGGGCGAAAAGTGATTTTTTTCTACGTTTATGTACAAGTGATAAAATATGCACTGAAACGCTTCGTCAGGTCTAGTTGGAAATAAATACGCTGCTGATGATACAATACTGCAGTACTGATTCTGTCAGCGTAGATGGCGTGTAGATATTGATGGAACTTGTAGAAGTTCTTAAGTAATGTCGCAGAAATAATTGAGTACAAATACATGTCTTTTCGAACACTTGAAAAAGATGAAACCCGTATTAATATCATAAGATTGTAACGTCTATCCGTACATTCCGTTTTCAGCCTGAAATTAAACTGGTGCAATTAGAATACGATGGTGAGTCGAAAATTATTCAGTAAAAAAATGTTGTTGGGTTGTCTATTTGATCGAATTTAGCATGACGGTGGAAGATTTTTTCTTGCACCCTAGTATATGGAAATCAACGCTTCAAGAACTTCCCTGCATTTTGTTTTACCTGAATCTGTCGAGCAGGTTCGGAAAAAATTCTTCTATCAAGGGGTCTTCTCACTTTAGTCGCTAAAAAGGGTATTTCTATGATTTTTTTTGATAGGTTTATATTATAGATATTGACATATAAATGTCACATGACACTTAAAAAATACACTTTCGAAATACATAAAAAAAGTTTTTTTTAAATTTATTTAAGTCACTATTCATAGACGAAAATGGTAGTTAAAAAAAGACCTAAAAAAATTGTAGGTCTGGCGCTGTTGACGAAATCTCGGAGATGGATCATCCAAAACAAAAAAATCAAACGGTTTTAGATTCAGTATGTTAATGGCTATATCGCATATCATACGATTTTAGATATATGCAAAAATAACAAAATGGCGGACATTTTTCGAAAAAACAAAAAAAAACGTGTTTTTTTTACCGTTTTTGGCAAAAATATTAGTAAATATCAACATTTAAAAAAATCCTTGATATGCGCTATGGCTATAGATGTAAAGAATGTGTGGTTGAAATTTCATAAGGATCGGTTTAGTAGTTTCGAAGATTTTATCAACAAGCCGTCGAAAAACGTTGTTCGGAGAAAAACGTGTTTGAAGTTTGTTTGGGTTACATTTTACAAAAAATTTGAATGTATTTCGAAAGCGTATTTATTACATGTAAGAACTTTTAAATCAATATCTACAATATAAACCTATCGAAAAAATGCATGAAAATAGCCTTTTTTAAATGTATTAAGTGAGAAGACCCCTTAAGGGCATGTACAAGGGCGACTTAACCTCACAAATTTTCGAACAAAGTTTTCTTATAGATGATGAAGTTTTATTGTTAGAGAGAAACGAAGCATCAGTCTCTGTAGAATTCATTGGTGCAGAGCTTGACGATTTTCTTTCGTTCAATATATTATTGCTCTGAAAAATCTCTGTTCGAACATTTCAGCTGTCTCTCTTGCACCCATACGTCACGTGCAGCAGCGTCTACTTCGCTTTGAAAGGACGGTGGTATATCAGTATTTGTAGGAAAACTCGTCAGTGGATGCTCAATGTGAAAGTGTTTCGATAGCTTTCATCATCTGACTCAGCTTAATATGCTTATTTTCTAGTTAGATGATTATAAGCATGTATTCAGCTATATAGAAAAGGGGAATTTTCAACAATAAATGAAATTTGTTTTTTTTTAGATATATGTATATCGTGTTGTTCATAATAACCTAAGTATAAAGCCCTCAATAAGATATGGCCCTACAAATCCATTCCCAACAAATGTACGCACTAAATTCCGGCCATACACGTGTGAGCGAAGCCGCGGGCTAAATAACCCGCTACATAACCCGCTCTTCGGGTTTTATTCTGGCAGTATAGATTAACAATTTCGTGAAATAAAATAGTCGTATATCGTGTTGGGCGCAGTGACTCATAAAAATCGACGAGGCCGAAAAAATTCGTCGTCCTGTTTGATGTCCTCGCAAAAGATCGTCTGAATCCTCAGTCTCATCTTGAGCTTCTTCGCGAGTGGCAATGCTTTTAGCTGATTGTGCAACGACATGAGAAAATGATAGTCGTCGTCATCGTCCGCGGAAAGAGTCGAGATCTTTCTTGATTTTCGCCAACGTCTCATTTCTCCTTTCTTATTCGGTGAACAAATCTTTAGGTGATCGTTGGTATCTGATCCTTCTTTTTTTACCGATATCACCTTTCTTTTTTCCATGTGACATTTCGGATGTGAGTACAGAACGACATCTTTTACAGCACAATTTTTGGCAGACGAAGCTCGTAAATGGTTGTTACGAATCTCAATAATTCTAACGCTATCTTGGGATTCGCTGGCTGTACAATGATCGGGCGATGAATGGCGAAATTCGACTTCGTCGTTGGAAAGCCGTTGCTTGATCCTTCCACGTTCAAACGGAAGCGATGCACCAGCGGTATTGGCAGTTGGAAACTTTACGAGATGCCCGATAGGATAGCAATAACGCACGTTTTTCGAAGTATCCGATATTGAGTCGATTCGTTGTGATACTTCTGTATTAGTTGCATGGCCATTTTTAGTATTACGTGGATCCGTCGATTTCCACAAGAGTTTCATGCCAAGATTGCTCTCGGCGTATGTTCTTTTTCTGCCTGGTGAAACGATGACGTTTCCAAAGGTTATTTTTGCGCTACGTTTTCTCCTCAATATTTGGCGAACCTCGTTGCCCAGATTTTTTATTCGGTGATCCGAGGTGAATTTTCGACAACGTAGAATCGTCGCGTCTCGCTCAAGACACTCGAAATCCTGACAGGTTTCTTTCTGTTGCGGAGCCATTGCCGATTTCGTGCAGTCGTATTTCGCGGTCGCCAAAATCGAGTCTGACATTGATACGCCCCTTCTTGTATCAAGGAACGAATAATCGTTGGGTTCGCTGGAGAGAATTTGGCGATGATCCAGGGCGTAGCTTAATCTCGTTTGGACCGGTTCTTTCGTTGCTTCGGGAGGTAGGTCTTGATCTTTTGACGCTAGACTGCTCGTCGAAGCGACCAAGGCAATCGGATCGGACTGAAAGAGATTAGCCCCGACGATTTCGCAATGTCTCGCCATCCAGACGGAATGAGGCTGCTCGAGCGTCTTCGTCTCGTCTTTTACGAAGGACGAGGAGGAGGACGAAGTCACCAGGGCCGATGTCTGACAAGTCTTGTTGGCAGTCATTAGGCGTCCGGTCTTTCCTGCCCTCCTAAAACCACGTGACCAGTCTCTTCCCTTGTCCTGAAAACGCAAAAACGAACACACTCCAGTTTGTTTTAGGCTCCTCCAGCTTTTGTTCGATGTCCCCGAAGTCGTCTCTGAAGTCTGCCTCATTCTATAGCACGTCTTTCCACTCGTTTCAACTGAAAACGATTTTTAACCACGATCCATAAGTACCATAGTGTCTTCCCTTTAGACTAGAGTTAGTAGAGTTACCAAAATCGGAGTGTCTCCCCGTCCGGATATCGGACGAATAAGCGTACGTTATTCGTCCGGATAGCGGCTCAGTTCACGTCGTATTTCCAGTAGACGTACATATTATTGTGATTCGTGTCAGCCAGTATCTGGACGAATAACACATATATAATCTTGCGGATAGAATCTGTTAAATTGTTAAACAAACTATCTGGACGAATAATTTACACATATTCATCCGAATAAAATCTTTATAATTCTGTTTGGGTTTGTTTGATTTGGGTTGGTTGGGTTTGTTTGTATAGGTATGTTTGTTTGGGTGTGTTTGTTTGTTTGAGTATGTTTGTTTAGGTTGTTGGTTTGGGTGTGTTTGTTTGGGTATGTTTGTTTGAGTTTGTTCGATTGGATTGGTTTGTTCGGGGCGTTGTACAGCGTGAACTGCGTGAACTGAGCCGCTATCCGAACGAATAACATACGCTTATTCGTCCGATGACCGAACGGCTAGCCGCAGCGTACAGGAAAAAAAACTGGCTATGTATGAATGACGATGTGGACAACTGGCCGTTTCCGTGGGTTCAGTCACTTCAATTTACCTGGTCGTTTCGCTTGACGAAAGGCAGTTTTGGTCGACGTTAATTCCGAGCAGGTACGACAGTTTGATCCTCCGATTTGGCGACGTGTGGAACCGCGAAATCCGTCGTCACTGAGCTCGGAAGCGCTCGAATTGGTGCTACCACTTGGACTCGACATCTTGTAGCCTCGACACGTTCAACTTAATTTTAAAACGAAAATAACAGGCGAGAAGAGAAAAGAACTTTGACAGCGCGATGATGAGGGTGTTCGAGGATTTATGGCAATGGACGTGAACTTGCTGCTTGGATCGTGAAACAGAAGAACGATTGGTGCAAAACTCCGTGATTTCTGATTAGTTTGCGCGCATTTATCGCCGTAACGAGTACGAATTCTACGGGAACCCAAGTGTCGGTATACGTTTCCACCAGTTGTGTTTGAATACCAACACACGAGGGCGATGAATACGGGGGAAGAGACGTTGTCCGCACTTTGCGCCATAGTCACGTACGATTAGGGGGATTGCCCCCTATCGTGTCAGAAACAACACAATGGCAAACGATCGTGAATCAGATACAACCTTAACTCCTCTTTGCCCCTCTGGCTTTTCATACGGATGAACCGAGGCGAGCACGTATCACAGCTCGTGCAATTTCGAACATCGGGAGCTCTTTACAGAAAATATTTCATTCACAAAGGTTCGCGTTTTTGGAGGGAGATACCTTTGGCGAGGAAAAATTTGCCTGATTTTCCCTTTTTTTTGTTTTAATGCAAAGATTCCTTTATTATTTTTGAGACTTATATTTTTGGCTCTTACATGGTTTTAAAAAATATTTATTAATCTATAAAAAGGGTGGAGGTATATCACTGTCTTCTATATTCCACTTTCAAAAATATTTCTAACCTTATTGTCCAAAACATGCCTAAATATTTTTTAAATAAAAATAAAAGTATTTTTTATAGCAAAATGTAGCCATTTTTCGGAAAATTCAATCTTTTTTGCTTCAAAGCGTGCCATTTCATCGATATTCTACATTTTTCACTTTTTCTTGGTTCATACTTTGCGTATTAGAGTTAATGAAAGAAAAATCTTCATTGTTTTTATTTTTCAGCTCAATACCGCCGACGCTACTTGTCACACCGCCTGACAAGATCCGCCGGAATCCTTTTACTATACTTTGTCATACCTCCGCTATTTTTAAACATTAATAAATAAAAATTTCACGTAACAGCGAAAAGTATCATTAAAACATACCCTTAATCTCAAAAGTGGTAAAGAAATATTTCATTTTAAAAAATCATGAAAAACAGCAATTTTTTCAGATCAGTGACAGAAAATCTTTTATTCAAGGAGGCTGGTGTTCTCTGTTCGGAGTTGGTTCTCTTCCGGTTGGCATGGCAAATTACTAGGTGCGCAAATAAGTTCCCGGCTTTCACTTATGGATGGCGCTAGCGACACATGTAGTCGGCATACAGGTCTGAAATTGGGTGTCTTTGTACCTTGGACATCTGTAAAGAATACCCTGTCGTAATATAAACAAATATCGCAACACAACGACCTTTTTTCTAACCTCGAAAATGTCAAAGTTTATGCCAAATAAACAGCATTTGCGGGAAGCATTGCTTTTCTGCGTCAGCCTAAAAAAACAGCAGCTGAAGCACGTCGGTTACTTGAGGAGGCCTACGGCGAACATATACCATCAAAAACAAGGTGTGAAGATTGGTTCAAGTGGTTCAGAAGTGGCGATTTTGAGACTGGGGACAAGGAGCGCTCGGGAAGACCGCAAACATTTGCGGACGCCGATCTGTAAGCGTTATCGGATGAAGATGACACTCAAACAGAAGATCAACTTACCGAGGCATTAAATGTGACTCGGCAATGTATTTCGAAACGTTTGCACGCCATGGGAAAATTTCATAAGGAAGGAAAGTGGGTGCTGCATGAGTTGACTGAGAGACAAATGGAAAATCGAAGAGCCACTTCCGAAATTTTGCTTTTGCGGCAGAACAGAAAGAGTTTCCTGCATCGTGTTGTTACTGGCGATGAAAAATGGATATATTTCAAGAATCCCAAACGCAAAAAATCGTGGCTTTCACTTGGCTAAGCGTCAACATCGACGGCACGGCCAAATCGCTTCGGAACAAAGACAATGCTCTGCGTTTGGTGGGACCAGAAAGGAATCGTCTACTGTGAGCTGCTGAAACCGGGCGAAACTGTCAATGGGCATCGCTATCGACAACAACTAATCAATTTGAACCACGCATTGCTCGAAAAACGGCCAGAATGGGACACGAGATACGAACGTGTGATATTGCAGCACGACAACGCTCCGTGCCATCGCAGTTCCATCGTCCAGGACAACATAAAAACACTGAAATGTGATCTGGTACCGCACCTGCCGTATTCGCAAGACCTGGCCCCTTCAGACTTGTTCCGGTCGATGGCGCATGGCTTGGGTGGGCTACACTTGGCCAATTACGATGCCGTACAAAATTGGTTGGACGAATGGTTTCACTCTAAAGACGCGTCTTTTTATCGTCGCGGTATTTATGTATTGCCAGAGAGATGGCAGAAATGTGTAAATAGCGAGGGACAATACTTCGAATGAACCAATTTTTGTATTTGTCTTGAAACTTTCGATTTTTTATTGATGATAAAAACCCGGAAACTTATTTGCGCACGTACTATTTCAGGGCAAACCGGGATCATTTTCGTTCGTCTCTTCGACCTGTTGTCAACATCAATGCAATTTTAATTCGATTTTGTTTTATTTTCCAATGAAAAATAAAACAACGGTTCGTGATAAAAACTGGCACTTTATCGCATTCTGAAATTAAACGCGTGCTTTGAGCTCTCTGATAACGTACAGTATATAAATGTCACTCTGCCGCGATACGTTAATTTAACGAGGCATTCTGTTCGATAAGTGTACTGCGCTATATAGCACCGTGAGAGTTTATTGAACGTAAATGTCCTCGCCTTCATTTTATATAGTAATAATAATAACGTACAATTCATTCGTGTACGTGTACACATATAGGCTCGAAATGGCGTGGGCGAGCGTCGACCACGACAGGAATCACTCGTATGAAATTGCGTAAGCCCAAGAGCCGAGTAAGTTAATTATATTCGCATGCGCGAGCAGACATTTTCTCTCGTTACGTGCACATAACTCTCGATGGCAGCTTCCTAGTTAACCAATACCGCCCTCATCTCCGCTACCAATCCATATCAAAATATGCAATGGCACATATTGGCTCCGTGCGCAACCCCAGCGCCGCGTAGCGTTTGTACTTGTGTCGGCTCTGTCGAAGACTCTGGAATTCTAGTTATAATGTTGTGATAAAGTATAAAAATTAAAATCGCGCCTCAATTGCCTTTCATTTGTTTGCAATGAAACAATTTGTCTGGAAAAAACGGCAAGTGGCATTTCCTTTTAGTGAAGTGAAAAAAAGTAAGGATTTTTCTTTTTAAAATGTATATTTTTGTTTACTCGTAATTTTGTCATAAGACGTGAAAAATGAAGCTATATAATGGCTGTTATTAAAATTTAACAAACACGTATTGTTTCCCCGCTACTTTATAATATAATAAATAAAATTTTGTATTTAGACGAAAATGAGCATAATTTTGAAAACCGGCTTGGAGAGTAGGCATAACTGACAACATTGATTTCCAACTTCAAACTCCATTTCTTTGACGCTTTACAAAACTTCTTTAGGTAAAGGTAGGTTCTGTAGCTATAGCCATTTGTTGCGTTGTTCTGACTTCCAATTTGCCACAGGAAATCGTAAAAAATTACATTTACTATTCCTTCCGGTATTTTGGCATTTTCTTCACACAGTAACTGTCGTGGCCCATTGTTAATAAAAAAAAATATTTTAATTTTAATGAAAGAATCTCGTACTATACTCATCCAGATTTGACGGATGAATAGACGAGTTTATTGTCATTTGTACCCACTCCGGGCGCTGCGTTCGATTTCATTGCCCCCGCTCTATACTCTGCACGGAGCCAATAGGCTGGATTCTTCGCTGTCGTACGTTCCACATCATATTCAGAAACTTATAGCCGCACGAAAATTTAGTTTATTGAGTCTTTTTATATAGCCTGAGGATTTGACGTCAAAAAAAGCGCACCTACCAGCTCTTTTTGTTTAGAATGTTATTTTGACTAAAGTATCGCATAAAGAAGAGGTATAAAAATATGTCACGATCGAGAGTACGCAGAAGTTGCCTAGAATGTCTTATACGCATTACACATACATACAGCACCGATAAAAAGGTTTCGGTCACGTTCGATAATTGCAAAACTTTTCGATCACTTTCGACAATTGCAAAATTATATTAGAATGACATAGTTCATTTTATAGAGCTGTATAGCATCTTCGTTACAATCTGGTTGTTCAAAATTCATCTATTTCATAGTAAAACTCTATGGTTTACGATTCGAATATACAATTTGTTTTTTAATGAAATTTTGCAATCCTCCATAGTGATCAAGTACTTTTGACCGGTACTGTATATGGGGGCATCCTAAAGAAGTGCGATTTATTCAGATCCGCACTACTGCACAAGACGCACGCAAACATTCGCATATATAAATATACATGAACGGAGAACGGTGCATTTTGAAGACGTTCGATTTCGAGGTCCTTCCTTAAAACAAGCAGATTTGCTGACAACTAACATCACATAGACAAAACGGGTTCAAAATATCCTTTCACCACACACACACATACACACACACACACACACACACACACACACACACACACACGCACGCACACGCACACGCACAGACACACGCACGCACACACGCACACACACACACACGCGCACGCACACGCACACACGCACGCACACGCACACGCACAGACACACACACACGCACACGCACACACACACACGCACAGGCACACGCACACACATACACGCAGGCGCGTGCGCGCGCGCGCGCACACACACACACACGCACACGCACAGACACACACACACACACGCACACGCACACGCACACACACACACACACGCACACAATTCCTTGACAAGGATCGATCTCGAACCAAGAATCACCTTCGTTACTCGATCCCTCAATTTAAATGTTTAAGTTTACTCCATCGTAGAATATACTACGATCGGTGCAGCTCGTGGATCGGGGCACGTTGATCTTTCGAGTGAGCCGCGCGCGATCGTTGCTCGCCATACAGTGAGAAATGAGCCAAATACTTTCTCCTTTGTGCAGCGGCATATACCTGCATGTGTGTGTGTGTGTGTGTGTGTACACATATAGATAACTGGGAAGTGAAGGTGTATACGTACTGTCGCGGATTATGGCGCAGGATTGAAACAGCTGCTCGAGACAGTTGCGGCCTTGCCCCGTCGCCACGAGATTCACGCTACGCGCGCTACTCTCAATTTCTTCCGGATAATCGATTATTAATTAGTGAGAGCTCTCGAAAGAGCCTAGACCGAATGAAAAAAAGGCGGTGAGTCACTCTCGAATCTCCATTATCGTGATATTCCAAATAAGTATAATTAACACTGCTGCCACGAGCTGGAAGAAGACGTGTATATACATATTTGTATCTCCCCCTAAACCGTATCGTTTCGTAAAGTTCCACAATACGAGTATAATTATTTTCTCGGTAGTTAATGATAAAAGAGATCGAAGCAGCTCGAAAAGCGCGCTCCTCTATTCATGAAATTTCGTCCATTTTTCAACCGCTCATTGCTCGACACCGAGCAACCCCTGAGGCCATATATGAGAAGAAGTAAACGTATAGATCGCGTCTCGTCGTAATTATAATGATTTTCGAAATGGCCGCGAAAAAATGTATACCTATACATTCCAATGTATATAATACATTTTGCGAAATTTTTCGGTGCTTGTAATTAATACCGTGTGACGGCGCGGTTGAGCGAATGAATAGCGCGAAAAGGCAGAAAGGATCATTGGCTAATTTTGTCTTTCAGTACGCATTCGCGTATCTCGTCTCCCCCGATGATGATCGCTTGAGCGACGGTTTGTACATAAATCGACGAAGTTTAAGAAACGAGATATGTTTTTATTTTCAACCTTTTTAATGAAGGATAGGAACTTCGCAGTATTGCGCGACCTGGCCAATACCCAACGGGCTTGTACAACCCCTAATAAGAAACTGGATCATTACCATTTATAGACAATTTATTCACTCATAAATAGCATCGACTAAGAACGTTCAAGCTTCGCGTAGTTTATAAATACATACATACATACATATACGCGTATGTATATCACGAGTATAGCTATTTTCAAACGGAACCCGTCCTTAAGCCTGATTTATATTCGGCCGTAAATACCGTAAGTGGACTTTTCAACGATATCTAACGCGACCACTTAGAAAGTCCGCGAAGGGATTCCCCTTTTTCCTCATTGCAGTCGCTTGCGTCGTCTCATCTCTGCCTGATACTCGTCAACTCTCGTGATATATAAATATACGCAGAAGTTCCGTTGTCCCTGTCATCTAGTTGTATATTTAAGCCGATAATTTACGCTGATTCAACAGGGGTCGTTTATCCAGGGGATTTCCATTGAAGCGACGTCCTTTTTTCTTTCGAATTTTATACTGCTCTCATATGAATAACAAATCGCTTGATTATGACGTTGAACGATCGTGGATACGATGGACTCAGGTATGTGCACGAATTTCTTCGCAACGAACGATTTAAGTCTGCATATAATGATGAGAAATAATCCTGCGGAAATAATTGTGAATAATCGCATAAGCAATGAGGATGAGAGTTATCCATTTTATCCATGATAAAGCGTGATACTCAATAATATAAAAATGCATTTGGCCGAAATCATAGTTATGACGGTCGTTGGTGGATAATCCATTATTCATTTTTCACGTGGCACATTTGTGGGCATTTTTTATGTTTATTTTCCATTTTTTTTGTCACGTTCCGTGGAATGGCTGCAACCCTTGGTTGATTTTGCCGGTTTTTCTTTACAATTAGGTCGCCAGGTAGGTGGGTGCATTAAAAGGAAAGAAAATTGCATGGTCGATATATATATATATGTATATAAGTAATGCGCTTTCATCAGCAACGTCAACCAGCAATCATTTCGCTCAGCGGAGTAACGAGTTACATTAACGAGAAACAGTATATAATATTGTATATGTGGATGTAGGTCCTCAACGAGGCAAGGCCGAACACACTGGAGCGTATATATACGCGTTACCGCTTAGTTTCCCAAGATCCTCGGGGCTACTCGAGTTTAACGCCGAACGTTCCAAGCACAAGACAAACCACCAATCAACGAGCTGATTAGCGAGAGAGCAAACGAGATCCTGTGTATGTTGTACACTGTCCAACGAATCCAGCGGAACAGTGAAGTAACAGCAGCGTAGCAGCTTTCGAGGAGCGCCTCACAGAAATCCCACGCATAAATATTATTATTATCATTGTTACTGCCGCGTTGTCGTCGGCGCACAAAATGCAACACGGATTCACGATTCACAGAAAAGAGGATACACTCGTGCCTGAACGGTAAAAAATCATGGCAATTAATTGAAAACAATGCGGGTATGGAGATTGTTTGAGGAAAATGGGGGAAAAGTCTCGAAAGGTATTGAAAAATCATTAAAAAGGAATCACAATTTATACGAGGGGATATTACTTGTAAAGGAAATTCTACTAGCACAAATCGTAATTTTATAGATATATCCTAGACCGAAAGATCATCAGAGCATATGTCCATCAAATTAAGGTGGGCCAGCCAATTAAGGGGGCTAACGCAGCAAAAATTTGCTGGTTTTCATGATTTTTTTTAAAGAAAATATTTCTTCACCATTTTTGGACTTAGGGTATGTTTTATTACCACTATTGGCTGTTGCATAGTATTTTTTTTTATTTTTAGAGATGGCGGAGGTGTAGCACCGTCTTCTAAACTGCATTTTCAAAACTGGTGTGACGTATAGCTAAAACACTAATCGACCGATTCTCATGAAATTTGGTATAAATATTTTTAACCTTATTGTCTAAAACACGAACCTAAATGTTTTTGAAAATTGAAACAAGTATTGGGTCGCAAAATGTAGCCATTTTTTTCGGAAAATTCAATCTTCTTTATTTGATAGCGTATCGCTTCATCGATTTTGAATATTGTTCACCTTTTCTTGGGTCATATTCTGCGTATGAGTGTTAATGAAACACTCATTAACTTCGTTGGTTTTTTTTAGATTAATGCCGCTGACGCTACACTTCACGCCATCTGTCAACACCCGCCGCAACCCGTTTGGAAGACCGTGCTATACCTTCGCCATTTTTAAAGATTAATAAAAATAGAAAATACCATGTATCAGCGAAAAGTAGTAATAAAACATACCGTAACAAGGGAAGAACGCCAATCGGGACGCGCCGATGTCGTCAAAACTGCGTGGGTAGAAGGAGGTGGGCCCCACTTAACGTTCCTAAAATATTTCGCCTGAGTGGGCCATAGGAAAGGGTAAAGCGATACTTTTTGACAATTTCCAAGTCAGCGGCGCAGCGCAGTGGTCAAGCGCATTGCCTGTCACCCCGGTGGCTCGTATTCGATTCTCGCTGCTACGGTTTTTTACGTTTTTTAATTTTTTCAAATTTTTCCCAATGTTCAACTATCTATTGTAGAATTTAAATATATTCATGCAGTTAATTTATATAATTGGGTGAGGTTCTTAATGGGAAAGAAAAATTGAAAATTCTTGCAATTAATTATGTACGCTGTTTTTTATTCATTATGAGAAAAACTTTTACAATTTTTACGGTGATGTATTTATCGTAGAAACATTTTAAACATACATATTTTTCACACCAGGCACATTTTATAAAAGCATCGTTTGAGCAGTTACATTTTTCCGAAACATACTACATTTGAAAGCATACTTCATTCCAGTTTTGAAACGAAGGTTTGTCCTCTGTCAATTTGCATGCAAATCAAGCGTACGGGATCATAGGGGTGACGACAGGAGCACTGAATTGATGCTGCGCGATAGAATGTATTTTGATTGCATCTTGTCTTGACGATAATTCTTGCTGCTGTTGGAGCAACTCAGGCGCTCTTTGTAGTATTTTAATTAGATTTTTGACTCGGCGAAGAAATATACATTACACGGTTGAGCCAGCGGAGTACATTTGAGTGGAATGACCTTCATAGTGCACGTTGCTTCGCATTGCTCATTGGTAAATGTCTCACCATACAATGTTAAATCTGCTTGGCCGCTCCGCGAATCCATAGAAGACATTTATTGTTTGCGACGTATGGCTTTAATGTTATTTCCAAGAATTTTGCATGAAGCTCTTTCGTTAGTAGCGAAAAAAAAATTATTAAAAAAAAAACGATAGCAGTGAGAATCGAACCCAAGCCAGCGGGGTGACAGGCAATGCGCTCGACCACTGCGCTACGCCGCCTTGGAAATGGTTGCAAAAGTATCCTTCAAGCTCTACTCGGAAATCTTTGGACAGCGTTTTACCCTTTCCTGTGGCCCACACAGGCGAAACACTTCAGGAACTTTGAGGCGGAACCCACCTTCTACTATCCACGCAGTATGGGCGAAATCGGTGGGTACCGATTGGCGTCCTCCCCTTGTAAGTCTCAAAAATGGCGAAGAAATATTTCCTATAAAAAAAAATCATGAAAATCAGCCATTTTTTCCTCGCCTAAAGGTATCTCCCTCCTTGATTTAAAATACTCATACGATCAATACGATTAACTTCCAAAATGATAATTCACTTTGGAACGAAAGCTTTATTGCCTCGTTTGAATGAAAAATACTGTAAAATGAAAATGTAGATAGTAGAGGTATTCGAGTCACGAAAATATGAAATTCGTGCTCGTTATAAATGGAATCTGAGCGGGCTTCACGAATACTCTGTATAGGCGATCATTTTAGTTTCGTTCTCGGTGCACACTTATTCGCTCTTTCTTCCTGTAATAGTATACGAGACCTGATAGGACATCGAATGTCCGGTAGCATTGTTAGCGCCTAACCGTCTCCCGATGCACTTTGTTCGCTTTCCTATATAGAAATGCGATGTACCACCGTAGAAGAGAGCGCTCCCGTGAGTCAGAGTGTATCGTGTATGGAGAAGCGACAGCGGCATGTTACTCTGTGGACCAGCGGCCTCGTGAGCGCGACTACATACACGTACGTACAATGCAGGAGGACCTGAAAGAGGAGTCCTCGTGACTGGTTAGCCGGTTTATGAACGCCGAGAACAGAGCCTTTGATACTGCTCAGTGTGGAATAGATACTATTATAGCGAGAACAAAGTGCTGTATACATATGTGAAAAATAACCGACGGAAACGTTTTTTGGTGCAATGTGGACCAGTGTACTATTCAACATAAAAAAATCTAGAAAAAATCGTTATGGATGTGGGGATTTATTCATCTCGTTTTAGTTTGTAATCCTGTAGGGATATTTACTATACGATATTTACTATATCGTTATGGATGTGGGGATTTATTCATCTCGTGTTAGTTTGTAATCCTGTAGGGATATTTACTATACATAAGGCGCAGCGATACCCTACAAGGCTCATTATTTTCTTCAATAAGTTTCAATCAATCGATGAATGGAATGTTTCTATAGAAACGTTTTCGGAATACAAATATTTGTTGTTATCAGCGGTAAAGTCTTTTTTCATTGTAGTATAATGGAAACGCGAAAAGGTGTTCCATATTACCCCACACCTAGTCCATATATGTATGAAGAGAAAAGCTATGGGATGCTGAAGGAGCGAGACCTTTCAGTGACCTTGTAATATCATTCCCACCTGGCCAGATGTCACACGGTGCATCCTGGAAGTCCTCAAGGTTCTAAGAACTTGCTGAGGTGGCATCACGCGGTCTCGCTCACTCACGCGCGAGAGCGAGAGAGCGGGCGGGAGGGGAAGAGGGAGAGGGACAGAGAGAGAGAGAGAGAGAGAGAGAGAGAGAGAGAGAGAGAGAATATAAGGAGCGTAGTAAGCCCTTTTGCTTTTCTAACACCAAGTCGTCCTTTGCCTTTACTTTCCAATCCTGCCACGTTAGGAATTCATGCAAGTCCTTCGGAGCACAAACACCCTCAGACATCGCGTGGCCATAAAATATATATCCTTTGGCTGGATAGGTCTTCTCACTCTCGCTCGTACTTGAGGTTCGAAAGAACCGAGAAGAATTACTGTCGGGACGAAATGTATCGTCGAACGTCCGTCACGCAACGCCCTTCTTCGTATTATTGGGTTTCGTGCAAAAGCTATAAGGAGCTCCATGTCCGATCACTCCGGGGGCTATTCTCCTTGCATTCCTGATCATGCGGCGGTATCCACTGGCCAAATGACAAGCCCAGCCGTTTAGTCTGAAGCGTTAACGTTTAACTTTGATTAATCTTGGACTGATTTGGGACGAAAAAACTGAGCATTTTATTATTTTGAATCGGTTTCTTAAAAACAAAAGAATGATCACCCCATCTTTAACTGTTCTCTGGTCGTCGCCATTAAAAGTGGATGCGAGCATTTATTTTTCAGTCTGTTCTCCTAACCTTTCGGTATGGATATATTCGTTTCATTAACATTTACACACGCACACATACGCGCGCGCACACACTCGCGCGCGCGCGTACACCCACACACACACTACACTGGACGGAAGAAACGTACCTACGAAACTTGACGTGTACTTTGCGTTGTCCTTAGAGTACTTAATTTTGACCAGTGCTGTATATGTGTGCAGTAAGGATATGTGAAACGACAAAAGAAACAGGAAATTTCGAAATCATGTAATTCAAATCATGCGAATATAAAATAATATGTTTGTACTCACACGAATACTATATAATTATCGAAATCAATATTCATGATCTCGATTCGGTTGTGATGAAATGGCGCGCGCTTTTTATTTTTCTTCCACTTAAAAAATTCCTTTTCCTTATGCATGCCTTTGTGGAGCCAGTAATTCTGTAATAATCCGATCGGCATCATCGTACTGCTGACACAGTACAGTGGCTCTCTCGGTCGCGATACGCATCGGTATTTGTACCCTTCTTTTTATCGGCAAAACTTTCTAAAATATTGTTTAACGACGTGTAACCATTGCACTACATGGAATATGGTTGCAGAATGTACATAACACATTGCTCCACGTTTTATGCTTATATTCCTCGATGCTAAATGGGCCACAATTTAGATGAGTGCATAAATGAATACACACACACACACGCGCGCGCTCATATATATATATATATATATATATATATATATATATATATATATATATATATATATATATATATATATATATATATATATATATATATATATATATATATATATATATATATATATATATGAGGGTGTACGTGTGTGTGTGTGTGTGTGTGTGTTGTCGAGAAATAGTGCATTCGATTACACGCATATAATTAGCCGGTCGAGGCTGACCTTAACGAGCAATTACGGACGAAAAGGCATATCCCGTCACTCTCGATGCCGAAGCTCGTGCGAAGTCGCGTACATACATAAATAGGTAATGCATGTATGTTCCCCCTCCTTTATATATTATAAAACTGAGAGGAAAAACGCACGAGCGAAGGAGGGCTGCGGAAGCGGAGGAAACTCTGTAAAAATGTTCATCGACGAAAATGTAGCGAATGTATAGAAATAATACATTTTATTTTAAATATCACTTTGCAGTTTTGTTGTTCGTATTTCATAGTCAATTCGAGACGATAAGTCGTCCCTCCGGTGCGAGCTTCTAATAGCCTTGGATATATTGTGAGGTAGATTAGTCAGAATGCTGTAAGCTGCAGCACAATTTGATAGGCCATGGAACGGGAGAAGGGTACGTTTGATAATTTCTTGTTGTTCCATTTTTGTTTATTTCAATTCATTGTAACGGATAGGCCACTATCAGATCAGATAGAGGACTATCTCGAGTTTTCCGGTAGCGACATTTCTTTTTTATTTTATTCACGAATAACTAATCGTAAGTTGTCGCCACTGCAAAATGTTTGATTGCCTAGCTCCAGAAATGGCACAATCGTGGACGGAAGTTACTTTTGGCCGGCGTGACAAAAACATTTTTTGTGCTAAAAGTGTTGTTTTCTTTGATGTAAGTCCAAATGATTTATCTTTTTGAAATGTTTGATGACTTATGGCATTTGCTTTACTTAATAAATATGTAATGCTTGCAAAAATAGTAATGTGTACAAACATATATACTGTTCATATTCGGCCATGTTAAATCGTAATATCGGATACTTAATCGAGCCTCATATTGGATATCCGGTGGGCGAAAATGCTCCTCCCTAATCAAAGATTAACTCATAAAGACTGATTGATAGTAATTACAAAGTTGAAAGAATCAACGTTTGATTTATTTTATATAAAAATAGTCCTCTAATATCAGATATAAAAAAAAATGAGTTTAGGCCTTTATATCGGATATCTGATTATAGGCAACCTTTTTGAAAACCATGATTTCTGTCCTTTTTTGTAAAACATAATATAACTCAAAATATTTGAATGTAATTTTTTCAACAATTATTAGCATCTTGTTGTATATGACACTTAGATCATAAAACCGTAAAATGTACAGGTCTGAGCAATTGTGTACTTTTTTTTCAGCTTCGAATAAAAGTATCCAATATATGGTGCCTCTTCTCTACCCTTCAATATGCATCCGTGAAACGCTCCCTTGAACATTCCGTTTCAACGAATGTCAACGGCCAGCTACAGACACAAATAAATGGTAAAAACGAAGCGATGAAATGAATGAAATTATGAAGGAAAAAGCGCAAAGCTATTATACGGAAAAAAAATTAATAAAGAAAAATAGCATCGGATACAGTGGATAATTTACGCGAAATCGCTTGAAGCAGAGAACGAATGTAGAAACCGCCGCCACATTGGATCCCTGTCATTCCGTCGGTAGACTATTAGCTAGCTGGATCCCTTTAAAAAATCAGAAACTCGTAACGAATTGCTCAGAAACACGTACACTGGTGCACGGCCGTCGTTCACGCAATTAGCATAAGACGTGTATGCCGTAAGGATCGAGAGCTTCCGATGGAGAGGATCTCGCCACGCCACATGCTTTACGTATACGCTAACACGACGCGTTCATTACTTGGTGAGTCGCGACCGGCTTACCGTTATTACCTAATGACCAGAAGCAGGCAACACGATATACCCCCCCCCCCCCCACCCCGCCCCCGCATGATCTTTATATATGTCTACATTTGTATAAAGGTGATTTTGGAGCCGTCGGGCTTAACATAATGTTGACTAAAGCGAGAACCGGCTACCATGAGGACCGTCGCCGAAGTTGTACGTCTTCAAAATCACCCGACCAATTATACATATATACATATACACGTGTGTATATTCACATATTCGCATACATTATTGCGCGCGAGACAGACAACTTTTCGTCGGACGTGAAATTTGCAATTTGTTATATCCTATACACCATTCGTATTACGTATCTTGATAAATGCGCACGTACATATACGTGTTTAATTTATGTATGGCTCTCATCGAGCTGTCTTCGAACGGCGGTACAATAATAACGTGCGTATGTGTGCACACACATACACAAATAAATATGTACGTCTCGCTCTGCAAGCCGCAATAAAGTGAGGATCTTTAAGAATTGATACATCTAGGACATTTCTAGTTTTACATATTATTTCTGTCACGTATATCTTCCTCCCTTTCATCTCCAATAATTATCGCTCTTGATCAAAGATATCTGCTGTGTCATCATTCATCAAAGCTCGTGGATAACGAGTTTTACAGAAAAGCGGCATGTCGAAGCTTGATACGAAGATCTTCTAGAAGATCTGTAGCCTTTCATTTGACAATTTGTAATGGACGATTGGGAAGATCGTTCAATTATAGGCGTACCTCTGGTGCGATAATGCAGAATTTAGTCACGAGCCAATGAGATGCCGAATGTACATTAGTTTCTCTGTCCCAATTATGCATGTGTGTAATTGCTCTATTATACGTACATTGGTATCGCATTAATCGGTGCGATAAATTCTACACGCAATTTATTCTTTGCGAAAAGGCCGAAACGTAATATACATTGATTCATCCTTACTTTCGAACCGAGAAAAATGTCCATCTCCTCCGCTAGTTCTTCCGTGAGTGGGACGATCATCACGCGTTTTATTTGTAAATTCACGGTCGATGGAACAGGAAGCTCCTGTCGATAGTGAATTTTCAATAAGTACCGTGAAATGGGGTTACTTTGAACAGGTTTCATAATTTTTTTGTAGATAACTTTTCTTTGACATTCTAAATTCCAACTTTTCTTGCTCCAATAGAACAATTTGTCATTTGGTGATCAAATGTATAAGAATGTCAAGCCCCGACGCCACACAATTTTATATATACATTTTTTTAAGTATCAAAGTATCGTCGATTCTTTGATAAGGCATTGAAATGCAACTTATGACAAGGATTAAGCATTACTTTTACATCATTTTGATAACAAAAATGCATATTTTATGTATTATACATGGAATTAAAAGAAAAACAAGGTTTTTCACAATCAAATCGTCGTCTTTATTAAGGAATCATTTTACATAAAAATATCAAGTACCTAGGGTACTATTATAGGCACTTAATCAGTTTTATAATTATCATTGAGATCAAAATCAAATTGAGCAATGTTACAATAAACTTTAGCAACATCGCAATAAACTTGAACAACAAATTTGAGCAACAATAGAAAAAAAGTTGAAAAGAATGAGTCTGTGGGAACATTTAAACCATATTTTGGCGCTCTGTTGAAGTAGCCCCAAAAACTGTCAAAATTACCCTTGATGTCGATTTAACCCCGTTTTACGGTAGCTACATAGCGGACTACATGTGCCTAGGTGAGTCATAAAATTGCATTTTCCAAAAATATTTTATTCGATGGTATCACCTTTTAGCTATATTCCCTGAAATTATCAACGAAATATTCCTAAAATTAAATAAGCTAGAGCTTTTAACGGTGGGCCGGGCGATCGCTAGCAGCACCATACTTCAAACGCGTTTTTCGCGAAACACTGTTTTCAAAGTCGGTGAGAAACATATAAAGATCGTTGACGATCTCATTTTTTTTTCAAATCAATTTTCATTTTTTTAATAGTTACGCAAAAATAATCAGTTTTTAATAGATTTTGTTTGCTGAAGTTGCAATTTGTCGCCACATTGTTAAAAAAAAATGTTTTCAAAAATCGATTATCGTCAACGACTCGTATTTATTGTTAACTTGGATAACCCGTTTGGTTTTAATTTTTTTGGTTTGGTTTTTCTGTATCTTGGGTATTTTTTTTAAGGGCTCTCAATATTGTATTAAAACAAATGGGCTTCATTTTTACCAACCGTTTCCCAGAAAAACGATTCGGAGTATGGCCATTTTCCGCGCCTCATCGTAGATGTAGCCCCTTAAGTGAGGAAATGCCTTACAACCTTTTGTCTTTTGTATACATATATAGGTATATATATACATATTAGGGTGGCACAAATTTGAGCTCTACTTTTTTTCCTTTTTCTCACCATCCAATTATTTTCTGAAGATAAAAAAAATTGTCGCGAAAGCTGCGAGCCGTCAAAAAATATTTAGAGGTCGCTCAAGCCTCCTCAAAATTCAATTTTTCATTTAAAAATCTCATCAACTTCTCACCTATGAATTTTACGGTTTATCATTTTTAAATGAATCTCGTAAAAGCTCTAGCCGGCCAATGAATATTTAGTGGTCGCTCAAGAGCTTCGAAATTTCCAATTTTCGCCAATTTTCTATTTACTCTTCTGACTCTTAAATTTGCGCTTTGTAAAATTTTCAAAATCATTAATCGTTATTCTTTACAAACAGATTTTTCAAATTAACCTCACACTACTAACCCAAGAATTATAGTCTTTGTTCTCATAAATTAATTCTTTAAAGCTCTTGTCCGTGAACAAATGATAGGTCCCCCGTTTTATCGGGTTAGAAATGTGACGTAAATTTAAAAAAAAATCCGTTTCTAAAGAAAAAACTGATTAATTACTTTGAAAATTTTACAAAGTGTTAAATTTATGAGTAAGACGAGAAAAAAAATCGCGACAATTGCAAATTTCGAAGCTCCTTAACGACCACTAAATATTCATTGACCGGCTAAAGCTTTCGCAAGCTTAATTAAAAAATGATAAAGCCCAAAATCCATGGGTGAAAAGTGAACGAAGGAAAAAGATTTTTTTTAAATGAAAATTTCAATTTTTGGGAGGCTTGAGCGACCTCTAAATATTAGCATAGTAAGCATACGAAGCGCGGTAAAAGTTCTGCTCATGCGCAGGATATACGACGATCCTGAGGTGGTTTTATTCGGAAGTATATTCATTTCTACGTTGCAAATCTCTATACCGTACAGAAATATGTGTGCCTTACAAGATACACCGGTTTTCTTGCGGCATTGCTCGTCCCTGTGATACTGGAAGGGCTTAAAGCGGCAGCGATCGATACCGGAAACGATTAGAGAGATTATGCGATCGAGAAAAGCATCAGGGAAGAGCACCGTTGCATCGGGAGTGTACAGAAGACACTCCTCTTCGCAGCTCCTTCCCTTTCTCTCTCTCTCTCTCTCTCTCTCTCTCTCTCTCTCTCTCTCTCTCTCTCTCTTCCCCTACTGTCTCTCCATCCTTCTGATTTCCTGGCTATATCTCTATACCGCTACTTCCCTGAATCTTTCGGTGCATCTGTCGACTCCTTGAATCACTTCTGTTGCACCGTATCGCCATTTTTTCCAAAGCCATTATGTTAAAATTGTTCGATCAAATGTCAATATATTTATGTCCAGCATTCTTTGCCATGCGCTTTCGAGCTCGGACGATCGCTCACCCTTCGCGCCTCACACTTGGCACTTCACCATTTGTAGTTCCTCAGAGACATCAAGTGATGCTCACAGACACTCTTTTCTCATTAATTACTATTCCGCATTTGCACGAGAGCACAGGGAAACTGTGGAAAACCCGAGCGAATCCATGCCCCTATAATGATCGAGATTCAATTGTATTTATTAAGCAGTCACCCTACGAGCTGTTAGCCCTACGCTACTTGACATGGAAGAACACATCAACCGCACACCCACTACTGTCGAATCACATTGCAAATGTCTTTTTTACGTAAATTATTTTTTGCACTCCAGCTCAATATTCTATCGTTCACTCTACTCTATTTTCCTCAACCTTCCGTGTTACATCTCCATTTCTCGCGCTCTCAGTATCGCTCTATCTTTCTCGATTCTTTTAGCCTCCTGTCTCTCGTTTCTCATCGCCGGGTGCACGCGTACATACGCGGGGCAGTCCTCGCGGATGCCATTCAGCTTCTCTCTGCTATAGCGAGAACGTAGTGCGAGCTCAATTTTACCTCGGGGCTAAAGGCGCGGTGCCGTTTTCCCGATCCTCTGTACCCATATATATGTATATATATATGCGTGTTCGCAAGAGAGAGAGAGAGAGAGAAAGAGCCAATAGAGCGTTAACTTAAGAATTACATGGGGGATCGTGTATGAGATCGAGTCTCTTTTGAAGCTGCTCACGAACACACGCGAGATTATGCGCGCGCGCAGGTGAGAGAGAGAGAGAGAGAGAGAGAGAGAGAGAAAAGGTGCAGAAGCCCCGAAGACCGAGAAGTGGCGAATGCGCTCAAGGGGCAAAAGAGCTCGGCAATAACTTACAGTTTTTCCTCTCGATCCACTGTAAAACGTTGAGCCGCAAGAGATTCTTTAGTTAATGTACGTATTGCATATATACATATATATATATATATATATATATATATATATATATATATATATATATATATATATATATATATATATATATATATATATACATTTATACTATGTGTATGTAAGTAAACCCGTATAATGTACAATGCCTTCTCCCCATTTGCCCGGAAATAATTTCTGTAACGGTGACTCTCCATCCTTTTCCCTGTTGCGACTTGGATAAGCGAGCAATTTGATGAAAAAAAACTTATGCGACAGAATAAACGTTACTAATAAAAGACTCTTCTCTACGCCGCAAAAAGCTGCCTACGCTCAAAAGTTTTCTAGTCTTACCAAAAAAGAGAATTATAGCAACTGGAAAAAATGAAGGAATATTTAAGAATAGAAGTTACCGATTTCGTTCGGAAAATCTTTTACGTTTGCGTCAGGGCAGTGCCTCGCTGGGAAAAGGAGACAATGGTATTCCGAACCCCATGAGCAAGCTCTCATGAATACGATTATGGCAAATTGTATGAAAGAAAAATGCACAATCTACGAAAGCCAACGGCACTGGAACACAGTCGTCATGAAAATAAATGAAAAAACGCGTAAGTATGGTACGACGAGATATCCGAGCACAATGGAAGAGTGAAGGGTGAGCAGCCAAGTGAGGAAAAAAAGAACGCGGGTGGGCATGAAAGATTTCTACACCCGTGGACCAGAGGATGCTGGTCGTAGGGAGATATTAACATAAACACGGCGCATTATCGCGATGCTGAGATGCTGTTAAACCTCGTGTGTTTTATGCGCATAAACTGGACGTTCATGTCCGTCCAGGCGGTCCACACACACACACACACACACGTGTATGTGTGTGTGGTACTCGCGTACGTGGATGATGCACGTTCTGGGATATTATGTCGCGAGTCATCCATTTAAATACCCATATGCTTGTACGTGAGTATATACGAGATACATATATGTGCCCCGAGATGATTTTGAAGACACTGGACTTGGAGCACCGTCCTCCATAGTATCCTCATATTCAATATTGTGTAAAACCCAATGACTTCAAGATCACTTTTGGATAAATGTAGACATATCGATATAAATATCGTTTAGAGCACCATTGGGTCCGCGAAATCAAAGATTCGTGGACAAACAATTAAGGAGTCACATCACTCTAGGATTTTGATAAAATCGTTTTTTTTAATTACTTAAAAAATGCTTCAACATCAGAAAAACGCGTTTTTCTCGAAGTCACTTTTTTCAATCTTAGCGAACACATTCCTTCAACACGGTTTCATGGAATAGTTTGAAATTTTGACAGTAGCTTTACCATTACTTCCTCTATAAAAGTACGTAGGGGCTTTTCGATTCAATGTAAACTGTTTATTTCATAAACAATTTACTGCTTATTTTTTTAGCAAAAAAAGCGATATTTTGTCAGAAGTGCACCGTTTTTACAAAATCTGAAAAATAAAAAATCCCTACGTACTTCTATAGCCAATAGTATATAGATTAAAAAATATTTTTGGTGTTTCTTTCGTATCTTATATTTCACGAGAGATTTGTCCGCTAATGGAGGTGTTTTTTAAAACGATCATTTCGAAAATTGGCTCCCTCGCCGCCATTTTGTACAAAAATGATGATAAAAAAAGATTACCATACTCAAATAGATGCTGATTAATCCCGCTAAAAAGAATTCCCATTTCTTTTATAATACTCATCAGAATCATCAGAAATCAGAAAACGCGTTTTTCTCGAAATCACTTTTTTCAATTTTAGCGAACACATTCTTTCAACACGGTTTCATGGAATAGTTTGAAATTTTGACAGTAGCTTCAGCATTACTTCCTCTATGGAAGTACGTAGGGGTTTTTCGATTCAATGTAAACTGTTTATTTTATAAACAATTTACTGCTTATTTTTTTTAGCAAAAAAGCGATTTTTTGTCAAAAGTGCACCGTTTTTGCAAAATTTGAATAAATAAAAAATCCCTACGTACTTCTATAGCCAATATTATATAGATTAAAAAATATTTTTGGTGTTTTCTTTCTGATATTATATTTCACGAGAGATTTGTCCGCTAATGGAGGTGTTTTTTAAAACGATCATTTCGAAAATTGGCTCTCTCGCCGCCATTTTGTACAAAAATGATGATAAAAAAAAGATTACCATACTCAAATAAATGCTTATTAATCCCGCTAAAAAGAATTCCCATTTCTTTTATAATACTCAAAAAAAATGGTCAAAAACAACAAATAGGCCTTCTTATCGGCCGCTAGAGCGGTGTTACCCGTTAAGGGCGTTGCTCAGAATATGCAGATGAGCCAATAGTCAACATTACACAGATCCAACGGATGGAAAATATGTTTTCCCCGTATATTACACACTCACGTACGTACTTATACGTGTGGGCATTTAAATGGATGACTCGCGTCATAATATCCCAAACGTGTAGAATCGTCGATTTCTGTCCTGTAGTTCTGCAACGAAAGGACGTATACGTGTTACATCGAGTTTAAAAGTGTGTGCGCAGTTTCGCAGCACGGCGATATTACACCATCTTCCGGCCGTGCAGAGTACGTATATAGTGTAGATATTGGAGTATCGTTTACGAAGGAATTTCCATACTCCTCGGAGATCCTGGAATATCGATATTGAAAGGGGCAGTCGATTCCTCCTCCGCCTCTGCCGCGCAAGACTATATCGCATGTCACGATCGTGTCATGATCACACTTACCGCGATCCCCCGGTCGATCGGGTTACCATTATATTTATCCTCGGATGTATATAGATATTGAGGCTATATATAGGCGCGCGAAATGAGAAAATGCCTGTCATTACGGTGAACTCGTGGTTTTCCAATAACGTTTCACGAGACATTGATTGTTGTCAGGTTTCACACGATCATATTAGACGCTGCAGCGCATACTCCGAGTCGGAAATTATCGACTGTTGTGATACGAAGTCTCGGACGTTTATAGCCTTTTGTCTTCGAAGAACAGGAAGAAAAAAAAAACATCGTTAGTGAGAAGATTATTTGCTCATTGCATTACATTCAATTAAACAATTGTTAAATATAATGTACACAAATTATATTTATGCATGCACCATCCATCGTGATTTTTCTTTCTGAACTATCCTCGAAAACAAACGTGACTGGTATTTTTTCCCTGCTCCCCACTTTTTCAGTACTTCATGTTTTTGGAGAACTTTTGACACTTGCAAAGAAAATGAATATTCGGTTGCTTTTTAATTACGAAACATGCATTTTTTCAGTTACTGCAAGTAAATAGGGAGTTTAGCCGCTTTGAGGGCGCATATCATTATCGGCACAGTAGGTACCTAACGACGGATTATTTTTAACCAATTATCGTTACCAATCACAGCAAACTCGGAATTGTTATTTGGTCAACCTTTTTTTTGGATACCTTTATGGACAGTTATAAATACTCGGAGGATTTATACATGTATTATTTGCTCGTCGCGATTTTTCCATACTCCAGTAATCCGGAAAATCCAATAATCCGACAGTAGCTGCTTTTTACCTGTTTCGCTCCGGCAACGTATGGAAGTGTGCGTTTAGCCTAAAATAACGCAATCAGGAGGTCATCTTGTTCATTTAAAAAAAAAATCTCACGTTACACGTTAAATAGCGTCTTGTAGGCCAGAAACATTCATTTTTGCGCCCTAAATTCTGTGTAAAATTCTTTCGAAATACTTTTCCTTGACTCCTTACACGGGATGTGAGTGTAAAGCATTCAACGTCGGGCTTTGCGTAGATCCTTGCTTCCAGCAATATCACCCCTTGCAAGATGGTACAGTCGTGCTGTCGCTGAAAACCCCGTAATCGGAAAAAATTAGAAGGCCAGTTTTTCGACCGGTGATTCTGTAGGTTCTGCGGGTGCTAAATCCAAGTTTGCCTAAAAATCGGCGTGCAGGATTTTTTTTTAGAGGATGAAGGCGGTTGGGGGTGGATTGATGCCGAACTACAACCCCTACGAGGTCGGCGCTGTGAGACAAAACGTTCATTTAAATGGAAAAATTGTAGCCCTTGAAAAGACGCATCGATCGAGTATTTGATTATCACTAGCCGCTAATATTTTCACCCTTCCAAAAATTGTTGAAATACCAAAAACACCTTGTTTATTGAATAGCTCAAAAACAATCGATTTTTCGGGCATGGTTTAAATGTACGAAAAGTAAAGAATAATTTTCTCTATATTTTCGTTTTTATGGACCACCCTTGAATTTTGATTTTCCAACCCCTCTTTGGGGTTGAAAATTCAAAGTGAAATTCTGGGAAAACTTATGACTGCATGAATTCGCCGCCGTGAAACAATTTGTAGCTTGAACCCTCAGTTACATTTTTAGCCACAGCGCCAAACTCGTATCTCTTTATTTTCGGTCAATAGTTTTCCCAGAATTTCATTTTGCATTTTTAACCCCCGAGTGGGGTTGGAAAAAGCAACATTCAAGGGTGGTCCATGAAAACGAAAATATACAGAAAATAATTGAGAAAAATCGATTGTTTTTTAGTTATTCAATAAACAATTTCTTTTTTTATACTTCAACAATTTTTTTGGGGCTGAAGATATTATTGGAGAGGGATGATCAAATGCAAGGGCACAACGTTCCCGTTTGAACAAAAATTGTATGAATATTTCCTAAAGAGTTATCGAGTTCAAACAGATTTTTCTACGTTTCACCCGATTTTTTCAACCCCAAAATGAACTTCCATGACTTCGTCGCTGTGGACAAAAATAAAGCCCGGATTTTTCTGAACATTTTTTCTCCTGGCGCCGACCTCGTGGGGGCTGTAGTTTGGAATTGATCCACCCAAATCCCCCTTGACCCCCTAAAAAAAGCCCTACACCCCGATTGTTGAGCAAACTTAGATTTAGCACCCGCGGCGCCTATGAAATCACCTGTCAAAAACTTGCCTTCTTTCATTTTTTCCGATTTCAATATACAGCACGACTGTACTAACAGTACTAACAACATTTTGTTTGTTCAAATTACATTACATTACGTTAAAAAATAAAGTTCATGAAAGTTATAATTTAAAAAAAATAGCTCGAAGCGAATAGTTTAATTGTGGCGTATCAAACACAAGCACCCACATATATATATACCGTCGTATAAGGAGCCATAGATTTGCAGATAGCGAACATTATACTGCCTATTAGCACATCCGGTCATTTCTAGGACGATCCTTAAAATTTGCTTTAACGAATCGATGATTTAAGGGACAGCATGATCCCAGGAATGACCTTCCTACGAATATCCTTACGCTTATCGAAAAATGATTCTAAAGACATTAAGGTGTACACATGGCGTTGAGTATGGGGACGACATATGCTATAATGAGGACGCCTTTTCAAGTCGAACGTCTTCAATTACCTTCCCTCATATATATATATATATATACACACACATCTGTATATAAGCCAATAATATTTGTGACCCACGTAATAGGCGCAAGCAAAGTTCCCTCCCCACCCCTTGTATAACAGCCCCATTGCGAGAGATCGTACATAAATATCTATAAATATGATTCTCCGGTGGTGCCACACGGCGCAAGGTTGCATATTAAATTACATTCTTAAGCAAGCAACGTTCGGCTTAGCATGGCTCATACGGACCGGAGTACGTGAAGCGAGCGTTGATTAAACGCACGTTCAACGGTCCACTGTGAAACTCTCCATCGTTCGCGTATAATGTTGCGTACATTGTGAGCTTTTTTCTCGCTGGTGCTACGTCGCGAAGCTCAGGAAAATGAATAAAACTCGATTGGGGTAGAGCGAGAGAGAAAGAGAGAGTCGAAGAGCGCGGGAAGTGAATAGTTGAGAGTGAAAGGAAAAACTTGGTAGGAGACTTACGATCGGAAACTGCGGGGAGGTCTTTACCATGAAATTTTTATACTTAGCCGGCGCGACTAGGAAAAACGATGGGAAAGACGGAATACAATGTTTCGAGTGATCGCTGTGATGTATATGTCACACACACACACACACACACACACACACACACACACACACACACACACGCACGCACGCACGCACGCACGCACGCACGCACGCACGCACGCACGCACGCACGCACGCACGCACGCACGCACGCACGCACGCACGCACGCACGCACGCACGCACGCACGCACGCACGCACGCACGCACGCACGCACGCACGCACGCACGCACGCACGCACGCACGCACGCACGCACGCACGCACGCACGCACGCACGCACGCACGCACGCACGCACGCACGCACGCACGCACGCACGCACGCACGCACGCACGCACGCACGCACGCACGCACGCACGCACGCACGCACGCACGCACGCACGCACGCACGCACGCACGCACGCACGCACGCACGCACGCACGCACGCACGCACGCACGCACGCACGCACACACACACACACACACATTGGGTGGACCATTTAACGTGACCACACCAAATATCTCCGTTGCCTTTAGAGTGACGAAATAAATGTCCGGAGGTAATTTGATTGATTTCGGAGGGCTGATACAGTGGTGAAAAATTCATTTTTGCCAAGGTCATAGTTTATAGGTATCTTATACCTATGATATCATTTCAAGGTCATGATATCATAGGTCGTTGGATTCGGCTGAATATCAGCTACAACGTCTTAATAAAAAAAAACATGTTCCCATTTGAAAAACCATTGATCGCCTTGCGAACGCAAAAACTATGACCTTGACAAAAATGAATTTTTAACCACTGTATCAGTCCGTCAAAAACAATCAAATTACCTCGTGACATTTTTTTCGTCAATCTAAAGGCAACGGAGATATTTGGGGTGGTCACGTTAGATGGTCCACCCTGTGTACAGGGTGAGGTACATAAAGTGTTACAGAGCAATAACACTCAAACTATTGATCGGATAAAAAAATGTTTCAGACAAGAGTTTCAGTGTTCGAGAAGGCCGTCATATTGGACCACCCTATTTTTTTATCAGTAGAGGCGCTGAAGGTACTTCAAGGTCAACTCCACTTATTAAAGGGAACTATGTATATCTTTTCAATGACATTATTACCGATTTTAAGACGAATTCAGCGACCTACAACACAAGGTCGTTCTAGTCACGCAAAGTATGAAAATAGTCGAAAAATATCGGAATTACCACTTTTAAAGAATTCACTAACCTTGGTTTGGGTCTACCTACAGAAGATCCTCGAAGTGATGACTCTCGACTTGTAAACACTTGTTTGATTGCTATTTTCATTTCTTACGATACCAATGTTCCTTATCGGCAGCAACTACGCATTTTCTGTTGACATATCAGTTACGCATTACCTTCTAATGTGAGTACATCGGATGGCGAAAATGAACGAGTTTCAAGAATCTTTCGATGTGTTGATGGTGCTGGGGGAATGCCGTAAATATTACAGAAACGCCCAAGATTTGTATGCGGCTCGTTATCCGGATAGGCAAAAAAAATCGCACATGGCTTTTAAGCGATTAGCTGACCGTTTCTGTCGCTTTGGTACAGTGAAACGAACACGAGTCAAACGTCGACCGATTATTAATGAAAATAATGCGGGTAGTATCTTAGCTTTTGCTGCACTAAATCCACATGCGAGTAGTAGGCAAATGGAAAGAGAGAGTGGAATTAGTCAGCAATCTGTATTAAGAATCTTACATCAACAAAATTACCATCGGTATCGTATGTCATTACATCAGGATTTGTACGGCAATGATTGCCGAAATCGCGTCAACTTCTGTAACTGTATTCGTAGAAAAATGCGCACAGATGTGTCATTTTCGAGTCATGTGCTTTGTTCTGACGAATCTAACTTCACAAATGCGGAAAATGTGAATAGGCATAAAATGCATTATTGGGCAAATGAGAATCCTCGATGGATGAGAACTGAACCATTGCAACATCCGTAGTCTGTTAATTGTTGGTGCGGCATTGTCGGCGATCACGTCATTGGTCCATATTTTCTTGAAGGTCGCTTGACTGGGTAAGTTTACGCAAACTTTCTGCAAAACGTACTGCCTCAAATACTGAAAGACGTGCCCTTGCATGTTCGCATGAACATGTGGATGCAACACGACGGTGCACCACCCCATTATGCTCTGTGTACAAGACAAGTAATGAATGAGATTTTTGGTGAAAAGTGGATAGGAGGACGAGGCGGCCCTGTAGCTTGGCCACCTCCTTTGCCAGATCTATCATCACCAGATCACTTTTTATGGGGTTTTGCCAAGGAATGGCGGTAGCACCTACCACGCCTGTCGACATGAAAGAAAGAATACGCCGAGCATGTACCGAACATTCATCACTAATGTTGGCTGAAGTTAAACGGGCTTTTCATCAGCAAATTCACAAGTGCTCACAAGTCGAGGGTCATCGCTTCGAGCATCTTCTGTAGGTAGACCCAAACCAAGGGTAGTGAATCCTTTGAAAGTGATTATTCCGATATTTTTCGATTTTTCGATTATTTTCATACTTTGCGAGACTAGAATGACTTTGTGTTGTAGGTCGCTGAATTTGTCTTAAAATCGGTAATAATGTTATCGAAAAAAAATACATGGTTCCATTTAAAAAAGTGGAGTTGACATTGACGTAGCTTCCGCGCCTCCATCGATAAAAAAAATGGGGTGGTCCAGTATGACGGCCTTCTCGAACACTAAAACTTTTGTCTGAAACATTTTTGGATATGATCAATAGCTTGAGTGCTATTGCTCTGTAACACTTGATGTGCCTCACCCTGTACATATATATATATATATATATATATATATATGTACACACACACACACACACACACACACATATATATATATATATATATGTACAGGGTGAGGCACATCAAGTGTTACAGAGCAATAGCACTCAAACTAGGTAGATATATACATCTACCTACCGGATCGTGATAAATTTTCTCGAGAGACTTTTTTCCACTACGTTGCCGAAGCGATGATCGTGTGATTTGAATCTTACGTACTAAAAATTATCTTCACGATCGAACTGTTTCATGTCTTTTATGAAAATGGATTATTTTCAATTAAAAATCTCTTATTCTAATGTTAAATAATTTATGGTAAACATATTCAGGACATTCGATATTTGTGGGGCACACTTTCTAGTTCCATAAATATAGAAATAATATATCAACGAGACGCCAAATAAAGTGAATTTGATATTTATGGAACACTTCGCAGTTCCATAAATTTCGAATTTAATACCGCCAATTATGGCATCAAAAAACAATTTATACGCAAAGCGAGCCCCAGCCACATTCTCAGCAGGACTACCTTAAACGTTGACACGAGGAAATATCACGATAAAAAACAAAGGACAAAATAACATAAAAACCTGATCTTACGCTCTGTCCTTTTCGTCGAATAATAATCTCTTCGATCTGCTTCGGGAGACTTCGATGTCGGTACGATTAAAGGAAGAAAAAAACGCGCAACCTTCATTCGAGGATTTAAAAAAATCCTCTTAAGCCACGCTAGCTCCACCTCGATTATTTCCATAGGCTTGGTTCGTACTCTACAAATACACACACGCGCGTACACGTTCGGTGTACACAGATACGTAGCAATGAAACGGGGCAGGGGAAGGCCGCGGTGAGTTCCGTGAGCTCGCGATGCTAATTATTCTAGTTCATGTGAGCAATTTGTCGGCCACGCAGAAACGCGCTTAACGTACGGGGAGCATTTAATGTGCCCAGGGACAGAGAGAACACTCTCCCCAAGCACGAGTGAGCTTCTATACGGAGAAGCCCTCCCGGCTATTTGCATCTGTTCGCGAATATATTCACCTGCGGGATTTACGGAATGCACAGCAACGACAGGTACTATATGTATGTATGTGTGTATAAGAGGAACAGTGATTTTGAAGACATTTGACTTTAAGGGTCGCCCTCATAGCAATTTATGGTCCCTATCCTTCAACATTGTCTTTTTTTGTATATTTCCACTTTATATTGTCGTTACTTCAACAGGATGTTGTTGTATGCCCAAACAATAACATTAAACTCCAATGTCGGGAAAAACATTTCTAGTGTATATTAATGCAAAGGTCATGTCGAGAATTATTACGTGCCGAAAATATAGAATTAGTTGATCAATTAAGGGTTGTTTTCAAAACAGTCAGATTTGCTGATGTCTAACATTATATATATATATTTTTTTAATCCGTTACATTTATGGAGTGTTGGGAATCAATGGTTATCGCTGCAGTGCAGAAGGTCCTTCTGTGGGTTCAGCAAGAAGATCAGGCTTGCTTGCATACTGCAGACTTTCAATTCAATCTTTCAATTTCATTCACCATTTATTTTCAGCTCCAACCTGCTATCGTGTGTTCTCCGACAACACGAAAAATGATAACCACCAAGAGATTTTCGAGAAAAGAATTGTGTGATGAGGGTCGCCCTGCCGCGAAGTAAAAGTGAATAATTGCCGGCTAAATACGATGAGTAATAGGAACGGGAGAGGGGAATTGAAAGAGGCTTGAGGGCTGCAATAATCAAACTGAAAAAAGAAGTCCGAGTTATCGGCGATCGGTTGTCGAGACTTACATTTTTTGCTTGAAGGAGAAATACAGTCAATGACTATCTTGTGTTATCGCTGCGATTGTGGCCACCCCAGACGTAAGTTAATTTCGCGATCATAGTGTCTCAAGCTTCTGGCTGTCTTATCAATATTAATATGCACTGCCATATTATTATTCTTTTACTTCTCCGATGTATAACCATCGGTAGAAATTCTTATCGATTCACCTCAAGAGTTTGCCCAAGACCCACTAATTAACAAGGAATTAACAATATAGGTAGAAAAAAAGGACAAAAATATAAAATCCACGTGCAGTAGATTCACAGGCTATGTGCACGCGTATATAGATGAGAAATCCCATGGGGAATAATTCTGAAATTACAGAGTAACCGAGCATGCGCCTGGCGATGATTCGCAACGATTATTCGTCCAAGAATTCAATGTGAGTATCCGGATCGCGTGGAATATGTGGCGAAAGTGTGCATATATGTATGTATATATCGGAGGAGGGAAAAGATCTCTGGCGAGTTGTTGCTGCTGGCTTTACTTGCTCCAGGGGGTTACGAGAAAAGGATTAATTGAGACCCTGCAAAACTGCCTGTATATAGGTAGGCGAATGTTCAAAACCCTCGTATGCTCCTACACGTCGCGTTCAACCCCTCCGGATACTCTTTATACTACGTTTCTCCAACATTTTATATATCTCATCGCGCTCGCGGGCAGATAAGAAAAATAAATGGATACCGTGCTTGGGTGAGCAGCGCGAATCTCCCAGGTAAGAAATACGGATTCCCACAAGTGAAAATAGCGAGAAAATAAGCAAAAAGTGTGCCTGCAGCAATTGGTCGCCGAATAATGAACGATCGGTAGACAACAATTCTGTGGCGTTTTTTCACTTGTTACACCCTGTAGACAAAGTGCTCGGAAAACAATTATTTTTGGAAACTTCTTTGTTAGGTGACGAAAAGAAGAAACGAAAGCGTGTAAATAGCATCAAAAGTACGTTTGTGTCAGTTAGAAATGATTTTTTCAAATCTACTAAATGCAGTAGATTTATCGTATTTTTTTAAGTGCATATATTTTTCGTCACTTTTGGCACAATATTTTGTAGACTTAACGGAATAGTTAACTGTGAAGCATATCCGTAATTTTGAATAAACTCTGCAATGAGTGTTAACTTTGAAGAAATCGTTTATTTAAGTTCAATAAAATGAAAAAATAATTTGTTAGATTTGATTAAACGTTACCGGGCTACGTTTACTTAGGTGGGTCAAAAAATTGCATTTTCCAAAAATATTTTTATTCGATAGTATCACCTTTTAGCTATATTTCCTGAAAATGTTATTGAAATATTCCTAAAATAGAATGAGCTACAGTTTCGAAACGTCGGCCGGGCGAGCGATAATAGCACCACCATACTTCAAACTTTAGAAGGGTTTTTCTTGACACACTGTTTTTAAAGTCGGTGGACATGATATTTCGAGAACCACTTATTAGGCTGTTTCCAAATGTACAGGGGATACGTTGAAAAACATTTGAAGGTGGTTGACGATCTCACTTTTTAAAAATGGATCTTCATTTTTTGAATGTTACGTAAAAATGGAGACTGTTTTCATCGATTTTATTTGCGCGAGATTCAATTCGTTGCCACGTTATAAAAAAAAATATTTTGAAAATCGGCGGTCGTCACCGACTCGTATTTACTGTTACCTTGAATAACCTGTTTGCTTTTTCGAGTTCAGATGGACCGTTTAAGCGGAAGAGTGCCCACCACCAAATTTTTGTTTTTTTTCTGTAATTGTTGGTGATTTTTTTTAAAGGCTCTCAATATATGTACCTTTGTGTTAAAATAATGCGTTTATTTTTCACCAACTGTTTACCAGAAATTTTTGTCTCTGAATTTGTCCATTTTTTCAGGCCTCTGGGTTGATGTTGCCCCTTAAGTTAAGGGTAGGCAAGCGGCGCGTTCTAAACGGGAACATCGTATTGCGTAATGATCGTAGCGGTGAAAATCCAGTTACTGATTTGAATTGTAAGTTGTTATTTTGGGTTTGTCATTTTATGATGTTGAGGTCCGAGATTTTGGGCCAAAACCCCGAAAGCAAAACTATTTGTTGGCGCAGTGAATGAGGATATCAGACTCGAATAAGATACTATCAGAGTCAAGTACGCATGTTTTTCTATTAGAAGCATCCTTTTCAATGGAATGAAATATACGTTGAAGTGAAATATACAATTCCATTGCAGAAAATGAAAGTTTATGGTACTCTAGTCAAACTTTATTAGAATCAAAGGTACAGTTTTTTCTCGAAGTCTGTCGTACTCCATTGAGACATTTAGTTACAACCAATACATATATAATTTCGATGAATATCAAAGAGAAGTCTAGTGAGGCACGATACGAACAAAATTTTTATTTAATTCGAACAGGACCTATCTTTCGATAGAGATTAATTGAATTAATTGAATTAGGCTATAATTAAATTCCCCCAAAATTTGTTCAAACAACGATTTCCAAACAATACCGAAAAAATTGTTTCTAATAGATCCTTGTAAATGACGGTTAACTACATTTGGTACAGTCCACAAATCCCTTTTTTCGTATTAATTTCTTCTTGAAACCTATTGATCGTTGCAATTGGACACTTTTTCAAAGCCTTTCCAAGCGGGCACAATGTTGGCCCACTGGAATCTGCATCTCGGACTTGAAGGGTTAACCGGTTCTCGTACGGGAAAGTGCTCGATCAAATAGTAAGACTGAATTTCGCATTGCATTTATTGACGTGAGTGAAAGCGTGTGATTTTTTCTATGCCGGGTGGTGATGGACTTTCGATATCTGGGATGTTTTTTGTGGAACATGTCATACGTGATAACTCGCTGTTGACAGAAAATAGTTGGAGGTACACCAGTGACTGTGTATACGACTCGCCTAGGGTGACGTGTACGTTACAATTTCCATGATTGTGTGAGATTCTCGAAGTGCGACAGCAAGATTTATAGGATTGATATGCAGGTGTATCATCAATCGGAGCTTGATATTAAGCCAGGTATATCAAGGCGACCCCGCTCGTCCGTTCGCTCTCTACGCGATTTAACGATTCTAGCGCTCCAAGCGATCCGGCTTATATATACTCTCTCGTCTCGAATATCTCCTTGCTTTTCTCCACGTTATGATCCTTCCATCTCTTTTTCTCCCTGCTCTTATCCACCGTGTTGATTTATTCCTTTTTCACCTGGTGAGGTAAAGGATTCCGCGCGAGAAGACATATATCGTAAGTGAAAAACGAAAAAGAGAAGAAGAGAGAGAGACAGAATGGGAGAGAATCCGGTGGTGGGCGTCACGATGTGTATATGACTATCGCACAAGGGTGTACTCAGGTGTACTCGCGCGTTATGCTACATTCAATTTCACGAAGCCCTCGAGCCGGAGCACTTATGTACGTCTCGAGTATTTATACATATCTTTTGACGAGTAGCAAGAGAGATAGAGAGAGAGAGAGAGAGGAGAAGGGAATTTTCACCAAGGCGAAAATCGAGTGTTCTGAACAACCTGTGACAGATTTCGAATGATGCTCTATTAAAGAGAGTGTTCATATATATAAAGCTAAAAACAATAACGGTTTGCAGTATTTTTTCTGCTTCGTATTATATATATATTATATATATTTACATTATATATATATATATATATATATGTATATATATATATATATATATATATATATATATATATATATATATATATATATTTCTGCTTCGTATTATATATATATATAGTACAAAGCAGAAAAAATACTGCAAACCGTTATTGTTTTTAGCTCTCACTACAGCAAGAATAATAGGTATCTCTTTATCCTGATCTATAAGCCAATGGATGGTACACTTATTTACCGCAAACTCCGTACACAATCGACGGCAGTTAAATGTATTTTACCACATTCCCAGATGCCAGGACGATCCAGCAAAACTGATTGAATATTCCGTGAGAAATAGGAAGTGCTCCCGATTTTTTTAAATGTTACGATGCGTGCAACTTCTGGGAATCGATTTATTTATTAATTTTTCCTACCGGACAAAATTGTCACGTCAATATGAAAATATATATACGCTAAAGGAACGGTGAGATTAAGGATGAAGAGTGCGTGACTTTTAGGTTATATAAAGTAGAAAATATCGGTGGCGCACCCTGACGCGCTCGTTCGACATAATAATTCATTTAACGAAGCACTGCAAATAACTCGAGTTCGCGGTTACAACGTGCTCGTCTCATATGTGTATGTATATATATGGAGGATCCGACAAGAGGCCTATTCGATGCATTTTATCGGAGCCTCGGTATGTGGGAACTCTTCGATAAGCTCTTATCCTGACTACACCTCTCTCTCTCTCTCTTTTTCCCTTTCCGACGAACAGATCGTACAACTTGCAATCCATATATGTAATTCCTCCCTTTTTTTCATTCCATAAATAGATTTTCAAATGTCACGTTAAAATTCATTGACGCAAATACGAAATAATTCAATGTATGTCCAACAAGCCGAAGTTATCACGATAGTTAATTGTACACACGTCGAGATAAGAGCAGGTTTTACACCGTCCAGGTAATCTCCGAGCAGAATAAAATTGAAGGTATCCTGGAATGCAGGCACAACAAATTTAATACATTTTTTACCTGTTCTCACAAATCTCATCGTTACTTTCAATTTTTGTGGTACAATCCAATTCAAGTTACGTACGCGAGTCCGTATAAATGGTAGATATTTTTTTTTCTATTTTCCATTATATTTGAATAAAGATATATTGACATGATTTTACATATTTTGCGATGAAACACCAACAATTTAAATTGCGGACAAAGTGGAACTCTTTGCCATTGGAGGCCTTCCCTTTTGGAAAAATGAAAATCGTGTGAGAAAAAAATGTTTTTTCCAGTTTAATGCATCCCCTTATGCTTTGTTATCAGTAAAAAGAATTAAGGGGAATGACAGTCACGATCTTTTGGAAGGACATCCGGTTCTTCGATCCCTAACGAACCTCGCATCTCTAGAAAATCCAATATGTATCGAGACGAGGAATGCACTTATGGGAAAAATCTGCGAAGCAGTCTCCTATCGGGTATACACGTGGCTATATGCTATACCGGGTGCTGAGAGGTGTAGAGGAGGATGTGATAGGGACGAGAGGAAGAGGGAGAGGAAGAGAGAGAGAGAGAGAGAGAGAGAAGACCGCGAGATACACAGCACACGTCGGGTATAGGCACGTACCGTATACGTGATGGCACTTGCGGGTTGACAACGGCCTCGATCCACGACCGAGAGATCTACCGATCGATCCCCTTGGTCAGCCTTATACACGATATAGCATCTTCGATGCGCACGCGTATATGGATTTCTGGCAAGCATAAGGGCGCGACTCATGCGAACAAGCACTTGGAGTTATTTTAATCGAAACTTTGCTTGTATCAGATCTCGCTGTATATAGTGATGCGAATCCATAAATTCATGTGGCCACGGGCTGTTGCGATTTTATGAGTAAAATGCACGGAGGATTCGCCCGTCTGATTTTCAGCATTCGATATGCGCAGGCATTTGAGTGCTGAAGGTCTTGAGTGTGTACGAGTATCGAGATCTGCCGTATCTCCCGATCCTTTCAACGGCAAAAGGCGCGGTCCAGTGCAAAAGCATCACAGAAGCATAATCGTTGGTATATCGAGGCGTCGTCCCAACCATAAATTAATGTTGTCTCCGCACCTTCTGTTTTTATATACATTTCTTTCATCCGTCCTCGAATATTTTTCATTCAGCTTCGCGTCTGGGACTGGCGATCCGCCGTGGTGTTTGTTGGATATACACACACACACACACACACACACACACACACACACACACGCACACACACACACACACACACACACACACACACACACACACACACACACACACACACACACACACACACACACACACACACACACACACACACACACACACACACACACACACACACACACACACACACACACACACACACACACACACACACACACACACACACACACACACACACACACACACACACACACACACACACACACACACACACACACACACACACACACACACACACACACACACACACACACACACACACACACACACACACACACACACACACACACACACACACACACACACACACACACACACACACACACACACACACACATATATATATATAAATGTATGTATATATGCGCTGCACAATTGATCACGTGCCAGTTGCGAAAAATAATTGAGAGGTAATCACGACGTTGCCCAATAATTATTCAAGGACGAAGAAGCGCGGGCGAGATGATGACCACGAATGAACGGATTGATGTTTATTAAAGAGAAGATTTTGATAAGAAACAATAAATCATTAGAAAACGAAGTGCACGGCTAGAAAATTCGGTTTGGAATAAATTCAATCACAAAACATTCCATGAGAAAAGGAACTTTATAGTGAGATGGGATCAGGATAAAAATAATTAATAACAAAGATAATAAGACATATATGTTGCATTATCACGCAAGGATGAAGAAGTACGAGTGAGACATTTTCCAGGAACGATCAGAACAATGTTTGTTACAGTGTAAACTTTGATGAGGAAACTATTCCGAAGGATAGCACACGTTAATTGTAGACAAATTTAGTAAAAGATCATTAATGATAAAGTCGAGACGAAATGTGTATTCGAAGAAAAAACCATTTCGATTAAGCAACATATTTTTGAAAGCGTAGAAATAAAAAGAAATTATTTGTATTAAATTATGTTCATTTCCGAATATTTATTTACATAAACTTCAATGGCGCCGAGAATATTTATTTCATTGGTGCAGTATGAATAATTTATTTAATTAGTGCAGTATGAATAATTTGTCTTATAGTTGTATAATACTGTTTTTTCCTACCACTTAAATACTCACGTCCTACACGCACTGAGCTGACATGTTTTTTCATCAGACATTGCTGCAGCGATGTCGATTAAAATTCAACAAGTGGGCGAAAATTGATTCGTCTCAAGATTGCCTGATAGGATTATGGTTTTTTTGTTGCCTTCATGCAGAAAAAGATAAATCTTTTTATTTGGGCGCGAAGGAAAAGTAAGCTTTGACTGACACAGGAGTCGAGTTGACAGTCACGTTTTAATTCAACCCCCTCCTCGGGCGGAATAGTGGCAATCCGTGTAGAGGAATTAAAAAAAGAGAATAAAAAAAACAGGACAAAAAGGAGCAGAACAAGAAGAGTTGGAAGAGCGAAGTGGGCATAGCCTTCGAGAGCATAGCGGAGCAACATGGAGACAAAAAAAAACTACCGAGGTTTCCTTCTCGCAGAGGCGATCTCTCTCTCTCTCTCTCTCTCTCTCTCTCTCTCTCTCTCTCGCTCTTATCGCTCGTTTTTTTTCTGGATGCTGCTGCTTTGTCCATACACGCGACCTTCGATAGATCGATACGTGCTTCACCGCTGCCATGGCGTTGATGCTCTTTTGCCGCGGATGCCTGGAATAGTTTAGCGTCTTGGTATTGCGTCTTTTGTGGTTATATCGTCGCTTTTACACACACACACATACAGATGCACAGAAAGGACGCAAGAAGAGTCCGAGAACCTTACGTGCTGGGAAGAATGATAAGGTATTTTTATCGGACTTGGAACGCGCTTGGATTTAGATAAATGACGTTCGCCAATATTTATACACTCGCTCGTGTAAAGCGAGATCAACAGGTGCACCGACAGGTGAAGAAATTTCTGTTGATGCGTTTGGGGGCGTCCATTAATTACGTGAGGCGTTTAGGGGCGGGGGGTCGAGCGAAATCTCACCCAATGTCACGTGGGGGAGCGGGGGGCTTCGGCAAATATCACGTAATTTTAGTAATTTTAGTAATTTTAGTAATCCCATAATTTTTATCACGTAGGGAGAGTCTCCCTATTACTTTACATGATGGAGTAAATGGTACTACAACCGCAGTTACTTCGACTACAATTTATTTTCCGTAAACGTATGCATTTTGAAAAATCTCACGTGAGATTAGGGGGGGGGGAGGAGGTCGGGCAAAATCTCACGACATCTCACCAGGGGGAGAGGGGGGGGGGTCGAAAAATCGCCAAAATCACCTCACGTAATTAATAGATGCCCCCTTTCCATGCGGACATTGCCATTGGGATTTGGGTGCCTCTACGGTAATTCTTCATAATTTTGTAAGAGTCCAAGTTTAGAAGCCTTGTATGGACCCGTAAGGGACGATGACACTTTTTCACTGAGGTGGAAGCTAACCCAAAAGTTAGCCCTATTAGTGAACTTCGAAAATTTCTCATTTCGAAACTTCGGATTGGCGAAGTGGAATTCAAATAAATATGTAAATTTTAAATGGCTATCTAGTACAGTCGTGCTGTATATTGGAATCGGGAAAAATTATAAGAAGGCTAGTTTTGAGACAGGTGATTTTGTAGGTGCCGTGGGTGCTTAATCCAAGTTTGCCTAAAAATAGCGGTGTAGGTTTTTTTAGGGGATGAAGGGGGATAGAGGTGGATTAATGCCAAATTACAACTCCCACGAGGTCGGCGCTGGGAGAGAAAATGTTCAGAAAAATCTGGGCTTCATTTTTGTCCACAGCGCCGTAGTCGTGGAAGTTCATTGTGGGGGTGAAAAAGTGAGGTGAAATTTTGGAAAAACAGTTTTAATTCCATAACTCTTTAGGAAAAATTCATATAACTTTTGTTCGAATGGGAATGTTGTAGCCCTTGAAAAAAGAGACGTCGATCGGGTATTTGATCATCCCTCTGCGATAATATCTTCACCCCCGAAAAAATGTATGAAGTATGAAAAAAAATTGTTTATTCAATAACTCAAAAACAATCGATTTTTCGGGTATGGTTTAAATGTACGAAATGTAGAGAATAATTTTTTCTATACTTTCGTTTCTATGGACCACCCTTGAAATTTGTTTTTTCCAACCCCTATCGGGGGTTGAAAATTGAAAGTGAAATTCTCCGAAAACTATTGACCGAACATGAAGAGATACGAGTTTAGCGCTGTGGGCAAAAATGTACCTAAGGGTTCAAGCTACAAATTATTCCACGACGGCGAATTCGTGCGGTCAATAGTTTGCCCAGAATTTCATTTTTAATTTTCAACCCCCGAGAGGGGTTGGGAAATCAAAATTCAAGGATGGTCCATAGAAACGAAAATATAGAGAAAATTATTCTCTACATTAATATTGAATTGAATTAAAACTGATTTTCCAAAATTTCACCCCTAAAATGAACTTCCACGACTTCGGCGCTGTGGACAAACTAAAGCCCGGATTTTTCTAAACATTTTGTCTCACGGCGCCGACCTCGTAGGGGTTCCAGTTTGGCATCGATCCACACTGATTCCCCTACATCCTCTAAAAAAACCTGCACCCCGATTTTTAGGCAAACTTGGATTTAGCACCCGCGGCACCGAAAGAATTACCTGTCAAAAAACTGGCCGTCTTCTCATTTTTCCGATTCCGGGGTTTTTCGGCGACAGCACGACTGTACTAATCTGAAGGTTTGACTTCGAGAGATATAACATCAAATCGTAACTCAGCGGTGGTAGAAATCTTAAAACATACTTTAATGGTCAATATAAAAAATGTCCAATGTCCAAAATATTTCACGTCTTTGTCAGAATGCTCTAATATCCCTAGCAGATTGGGTGCCTATCAATTTACTATAAGAATGCCCAAGGCACTTTGGTAGGCATATTAGTTCAAAAAGTGCCGGTAAATGCCGATGAATGACGAACTTTAAATTTTATGAGCGCACAGAGAATGCCTTTCGAGTGCCTGTTAAAATGTCTATGGAAATACTAATGCGAATGCCGTTCAGAATGTCTATGGAAATACTGGTGCGAGTGGCTGTTGAGTCTCGGCGACAATGTTTTGCACTTACATTCCTGACCAAAATACATTTCGCTAAGATTTTCAAATACTTCGTGTGGAGAAACAAGTCTGGAAAAAACCAATCATATTCAAGATTATCATGATATCAATTTGTTTGATTTTTTTCAAACAATTTTATTTCATGACGAAGGCCTTAAGTTGTAACTGGAATTCAATTTTGGTTGGGATGGAACGAGCATACATCTTGGATACTACAACCAGTATATTACCATATGAAGTGCTCCTTCTCAGTTGGCTGGATATTTATTCGTACTTTCGGCTTTGGGTATACCGCAGCTGTCAGAAGAAATTGTGATGCCGGTGAATAACGAAAAATGCGGGTGAATGCCTAAAAAAATGTAATGCCGGTGAATGACCAAAAAAATGCCGGTACTTCGGATACAAAATTCTGGTTTGGTCACTCTTCAGCACTTACCGTCACTATTTGAACCGGAATGCCTGCCAAAGTAACTACAAATGCCTACAATAGGCACGGTATTCAGCCAGTCACTTCAATAGGCATATCAAACGGCTTTCTTTGGCATTTATCAAGGCACCTAATCTGCTAGGGATACCCAACTATCTAATGGGGCCAATGTTTCCATCGTTGGAATGCAATGAGAAGTATTTTCAATTTCTTATTTTCATTGTTATAAAAAATCATACGTTGCAAATTACCATAGATCGCTAAATAAGAATCCTGAAAAATGTTTGGGTGGTTTTCGTAGTTGAAATCTGCCAGAGAAAATTTGGGGAATTAAACAAAATCATTTTTGTTGCCTTCCAACGACACACAATTCAACGTCATACTAGGTTTTCAATCGCCATGCTTACCGATTTAGAAAAATGTATCCAGCTAACCCCAAAATCCTTCTATCATGACTCAGTCAGTGGGGCTGTATGATGGCGCTCGTTATTATGCTAGCCGCGTATTTGAAGGCTCCGAATTTTATTGCGACTGTCCTGTCACAGTTTTCTACACAGATCCGCATTGTCAGTGCTTGCGAGAGAAATCGTACGCTGGGAACCTCTGTATTTTCGTACCATTGACAAATTCCTCGGTGTAAAAGAAAAATGTGCTCGAAAATGAAAACAAAAGATCGCGAATGAACGGTCTTACCGTGAAGGGCAAGCCCGAAGGCCGTGACGCGGTAATTCGTTAGAGGTATTATTTCCATGAGAAACACACATTGAGGTGGAAATTCACATTGAGAGGCTCGACTCGAAAGCAGAAAAAAACGATAAAAGAAAAACGACACGAATAGTACGAGAGGGAGTCGTACAAATGGGATTGTACGGATATACCGGGCCAATGACCAGCATCCAGCGTATATATCCGCAGGGAAAGGTCCACAGCACTTTACGAACAAATTCCCGTGGCGCGATCGTAAAACGGGCGTTGCAGCTTGTAACGCGTGCCTCCATACATTTATGCTCATCGCAAAGCTTTTGTGTGTATCCTATTCCGCCATACCCACTGTAGATACGAATACCGGACCTGTACGTATATGTGTGTAGCCACGAGTGTGTTGTGAAAATATTGTACACACACACATACAATTCCCCCTCCCACACTCATACATACAGGGTGATTCACTAAAAATTAGTCACTCAAAATATTGTCACTCGAAACTGGTCACTAGTCAACTCAAAACTAGTCACTAGTCAACTCAAAATATTGATTTTGGACGAAAACGTCATAGATCACATTTGGATAGTTTGTCAATGTGTACATTTTGGTAGCCTTAGATTTGCGTCAAGTAGAACTATCAGCCTGATGTCAAGGTCACCTTCACTTTTTTCACAGGGAAACCTCTTATTTTGGCCACAAATATAAAGCACGAAACAACAAAACGGATGGCCTAGAATATGACGACCTTAGGATGACCTTGAAATATGAAAAATATATTGCAAAACGGTAATTACAACAAGGCAAGCAAAAATGCGGTGGGTTTAGACGCAAATGATGTTTTAACTACATGGCGTGTTCAAATATTTGGATGAGTTTGGTCAGTATGCTGGTTTTTGCGTCTGGATTTAAAGGTGCTTTCGCGTGACTAACTTCTAGTAGTCCAGTAAAAGAGACGAAAACCCAGCACTATTTAGCGTAAAATATGAATTTTTGACTGAAGGCAGATGGTTGCATGCTGAAAGTGCAACGCTAAAAAATAGGGGTTGAAAACTTAAAAATCGCCGTATCTCGATAATTAATAGCCCGATTAAATAAGGTTTCAAACAAAAGTTGTTTGGAATAATAAAATTTGTATAAAGTCATCTCACATCCAACCCCCTATTTGTGAAAAAATGGGCACAAAAACGATTAAAAAATTTGGGGTTGATGCGTGTGCGAGCGCAGTAGACATATCGCTGCGTCCTTGTCTGGGTCAGTGGTGCTGTCGTGTTTTTGTGCCGCTATTTTCAAAGATAGGGGATTAGACGTCGGATAACTTTATACGTATTTTATTATTTCAAACAACTTTTGTTCAAAACCTTTTTTGATCGGACTATTAATTATCGAGATACGGAGATACGGAGTTTTCAACCCCTATTTCTTAGGTTTGGGGAGAGTTGAGGGGCAACATTTTATTGGAGTTACTTTCAGTATGCAACCATCTACCTTCAGTAAAAAAATCATATTGTACGCTAAAAAGTGCTGGGTTTTCGTCTCTTTTGCTGGACGATAGTGAATCACCGTGTATGCACCGTGCCGCGAGTCGGTGACGCTGAACTTTCGATTTCGCACCTCCCGCGCCTTTTCTCAACATTTATGCAAATCTGCAGAGGCACGATATCCACAGTCGTATTCCTTCCCTCCAGAACGAGAAAGAGGAAAACGGGGGGGGGGGGGGGGGGGGAGAGAAAGAGAGAGAGAGAGAGAGAGAGAGAGAGAGAGAGAGAGAGAGAGTCTAAGATCTTCATTAAAAAAATTCCGAATCTCGCCCTCGAGGTTCTTTCCTGAACTATACAATCTTCAATGCGTTTGATAAAAAAACCTATACATCAACTTTTTACATCAGCGGTGAGTACCAGTTCCATGTGCATGTATATAATTACACGCATACATACCTATAGATATATATTCACATGTGGCTGTGTGTAAATAGTTGATGCTACAATCGCACTGAAATACGCAAGTACGAGCGATGCGTTTTCTGGTTGTAAATCAACGGGTTATGCACAGAAGGGAGCACATCACTCTCGGCTGAGCTGTGCGGGAAGAGCGCACTTCCGCCCACTGTGAGAAAGAATATTGCAGGTACGAGATTCCAACCTTTATACTCTATTCCACCCACGACAGTACGCGCGAGCTCAGTGGTTTGCCATATCAGTTCTCTCGTAGACTACGATCGATTTTACGCTCGGCTATACGATCTACGTTTTAAACCGACTCATTCGACATGTTCTTGGTCTGTCTTTGTTCGAGAATATATTGATGGAATCATTTATAGACGGACTATGGAAGAGCAGATGGGATATCGTAAATGCAAGCAAATTATGCGATGTATTTTCCGGCTAATGAAAATTGGCCTGCAAAAAAGCGAATTCTGGTCACAAATATGGAGAGGCAAGATAACATCTTACCCTTCTGCGATGTTATATTTCGACGGGCTTGAACAACGAATCGTAGTTATTTACGAGAACAAACTAAATTTCGTTGAAATCCACTGCATTCAATGTGTACAATGGCTGTGTTCCATTGTTATTGATGTTGTTGCAATATTCCTGCTCACACCCTCTTGGACGATCTCATCTCCTTTACGCTTGTTATGCATTTATCGTTTTGCTATTTTCAGTTTCTCGGAGAGCCACTGCTTAACATAGGGGATCGCTGAAGCCGCGAAGGCTGAACGTGCACTCACAACTATCGTTTGGAGAATTGCTCTCCCGTTGCCTTATATTTTGAATCTCATGATGCATCACCAAAACTTGCGCGAATTGTACCGGCTTTTCGATACATTTTCTTTCCCGTTATTCCGGAGTACGATAGCCTCAATTCGCACGAATTCGAACGTGGAATGTCCCATTCCACGAATACAAACGTGTCAATGTTACGGGGGTATCCATCTCTGGAAACTTCAACAAATCGTTTTTTTCCATATTCCTATAGTGTGAATTTCAAGAATATTTTAAGATCAACCGAACCCTGAAATTCTAAAAATTGAGGAAGTCACACCTATTTTAGTGGAACAGTGTGCGTCGGGTATACCGCGATCCGTCAAGTTTGAACGCGATTATCTCGAAACTACATATGTTGACATGGCGGAATTGATATCTTGAGTAACTTTCACACTACTACACACACGACTTGAATTTGCACAGTTAGCGTTTAAACAGTAGTAATTTTTGGTTTATGATAGCATTTTTTAATTGGATGAGCCATTTGTTAATAACAATGACTTCAGCATGCTGTTTTTCAAGAAAAAAATGAGATTTTCTTTGGAGAAGCTGTCATTTTTCGTATTTTTCGAAATTTCTAAAAGTGGATCGTGAACCCATAGCCAGTTGGATATATTTGAAGACTTTTTTTTGTTTTTGTTTCAAATTACATTTGAGCCTGGTAGAGATCCCGTCGTTTCGGGCCTCGCCGCTGGAGGACTGCAACGCCAGCAGCAGCACCGCTAACACGTTAAAAGCTTTTCTCCCGAAAAAATTACATTGTAACCACAAACACGTGTACAAAATGCTGGGAAGAAAAATATTTATTCCAACGAATGTGTTACTAGAAAAAAAATAATAGTCTCGCCGTATTGCGGATGAATGCCCGACGTCATATCACAGAGCGGTCACATCACGTGGTCGACCCTCGTTGTACGCGTACCGTTAATAACGACCTCCGCAAGTCTACACGCACCGAGAGAACAGTCCATCGTATTTACAACAAATGCCCATGGGAAAAGAGGGGATATTAAAATTCGTTATAGTTTATTGACACCGCAATCATAATATGATTAACACGACAATAAGGGAAAAGTATATCTAAACATGCGATTTGGGTGGCGTGTTTGACTATCTATTATCCCCGAAATGATTATTCACTATTGTAAAAGGCTTGACAATATAGATATGGTTAATTCAGTGCTATAACAAAATCGGCGTACAAATACTAATGTTGTATACTGTACATTAGTCCAGTCAGACTTCTACTATTCTTTTCGAGTTTGTACAATTCATATGGTTAACATTAACGTTTTTCGAGTATAATTTGTTCGAACACCTTATGAAAAGTGACTATTCACGAGAAATTATAGTAAAGTTGACTCATAGCAAAGACGTAAATCATTTGCAGTTCGAGCAACCGCAGCTTAATAGTTTATAGAACTACGCATGTCTCACAATCTGTTACATAGCATGTTTGTTGCATTGCAAACATTGGATATCAGTTCAACACTTCTTGTAGTTCACCTTCTGTTCTTGTAGGACACACATTATTATGTATTTAGCAGGTCGTATCATATAATATGGTATAAATCACTATTGTATGGTACAAAACTATTGCGAAGCGTCAAAAGTCCATTTAAACAGTGACTTATACTAGGTGCGCAACTAAGTTTCCAGGTTTTTTTTGGCAATAAAAATTTGAAAATTTCAAGACAAATACAAAAAATGGTTCATTCGAAGTATTGTCCCTCGCTATTTACACATTTTTTCCATCTCTCTGGCAATACATAAATACCGCGACGATAAAAAGACGCGTCTTTGGACTGAAACCATTCGTCCAACCAATTTTGTACTGCATCGTAATTGGCCAAGGGTAGCCCACCCAAGCCATGCGCCATCGACTGGAACAAGTGATAGTCTGAAGGGACCAGGTCTGGCGAATACGGCGGGTGCGGTAGCAGATCCCATTTCAGTGTTTTTATGGTGTCCTGGACGATGGAACTGCGATGGCACGGAGCGTTGTCGTGCTGCAATATCACACGTTCGTGTCTCGTGTCCCATTCGGGCCGTTTTTCGAGCAATGCGTGGTTCAAATTGGTTAGTTGTTGTCGGTAGCGATGCCCATTGACAGTTTCGCCCGGTATCAGCAGCTCATAGTACACGATTCCTTTCTGGTCCCACTAAACGCAGAGCATTGTCTTTTTTCCGAAGCGATTTGGCCGTGCCGTCGATGTTGACGCTTCGCCAAGTGAAAGCCACGATTTTCTGCGTTGGGATTCTCGAAATATATCCATTTTTCATTGCCAGTAACAATTCGATGCAGGAAACTCTTTCTGTTCTGCCGCAAAAGGAAAATTTCGGAAGTGGCTCTTCGATTTTCCATTTGTCTCTCAGTCAACGCATGCGGCACCCACTTTCCTTCCTTATGAATTTTTCCCATGGCGTGCAAACGTTTCGAAATACATTGCCGAGTCGCATTTATGCCTCGTCAAGTTGATCTTCTGTCTGAGTGTCATCTTTATCCAATAACGCTTGCAGATCGGCGTTCGCAAATGTTTGCGGTCTTCCCGAGCGCTCCTTGTCCCCAGTCTCAAAATCGCCACTTCTGAACCGCTTGAACCAATCTTCACACGTTGTTTTTGATGGTATATGTTCGCCGTAGGCCTCCAGTAACCGACGTGCTTTAGATGCTTTTTTTTTAGGTTGAAGCAGAAAAGCAATGCTTCCCGAAAATGCTGTTTATTTGGCACAAACTTTAACATTTTCGAGGTTAGAAAAAAGGTCGTTGTGTAGCGATATTTGTTTATATTACGACTGGGTATTCTTAACAGATGTCCAAGCTATAAAGACACCCAATTTCAGACCTGTATGCCGACTGCATGTGTGCCTAGCGCCATCCATGTGTGAAACCCGGGAAATTAGTTGCGCACCTAGTATTATAAGACAAAAGATCTGTGCAAAATTTCACCTAAATCGTAGGTAACAGCTATTCGGAAGTACAGCCGAAATTGCTTTTGTCTCTTATACCATATCCGTGCTCAAGATGCCAAAAGTACCCGATAGCTTAGTGATAGCGTGCGTAAGATAGGCAGAAGGTAGGCTCTAGTTGGGTTCTAGGTTCGATTCCGATTAGGCAAAATATTGTCTTCGAGATAAATCTTTACAGGCGGTCGGAGAATGGCGAAATAAATTTTTAAAAATTATTGAGGTAGAACCCTCAGTTGCGTATTTTATTGTGGATTTATGAAATATTCTATGCGTTTAGTAGACGGGCATTGATGCCTTATACCAACATTTGAATAACAGACCAAATACGTATATAGCAGGTCGTATCTTATAATGTGGTACAAATCACTACAAACATTGTCGCAAGACGCCGACAACATTTTTAATCAATGTATATATGTTCTAGTTCACTATTAGAATCTGGGGTAATTAAATTGTTGATAGTATCAGGGAATATTCATTTGATGAAAATCGACTATATTATATAGCATGGAAGAAAAACTGGTGCGATGGTCTAGTGGTTAGCGTGCTCGCCACTAAACCAGCGGACCGGGAGGTCCCGGGTTCGAATCCCAGTCGCGTACATTTCGTCGTGAAATGTTTTTCTTCGGCATTTCGCGGCGAAATAAGACTAGTTCCACGACTGGGGGGCGAACTCAATGACCGGCTGTATTGGTATAGGTTTTCCGCAGTTTCCCTATACCCATGACGGAAATGTCATGATGAATATAATACAGAGGGGGAAGTCGGCTGCGGCCGCAACAGGGGGGAACAGGGAGAAAGATGGAGACAAAAAGGAGTAATCAGTAGAGGAAAGAACGGTCATAATAATGATGGGAAAGAATAGGTAACAAACGCGAAAAGCGTGTACCTAAGGAAAAAACCAATAAAAATATAGCATGGAAGAATAAATGTATGTTTGTAAGATTGGTGGTTGCGGTAAACATATGTGCTTAATTCGTGCATTTGCTAAAATATCAATATGCAGTACTGTTTGGCAGTCGCCATAGCAATAAAATATTATCGTCCCCTCAGGGAACTGTAAAGTACAGTTAAAGTAAGGTTGAGAACACCATACATTTCTCTCAGTGCGCAAGTGTATATTCATTACCTGTATACAACCGATAAAATAGTCAAACCTATATCTGCGATACTATGCGGAGTATATATACACAAGCTGTGCATACTGTACCCTATATTTTATGTGGACTATTAACCGGGCTCACGTCCAACGTAGATCATTCCTCGGCCTCATGGTCACGTCGGGCGCTTCTCATCAATTAATTAGCGATTAAACATACGATTTCCTAATTGACAGTGGTAGATCCGAGAGCGTTGCGGGTCACGCGATAAGTGAAAATAATTCAAAGTGGGAGCGCGTAAGAAATACGTTATCGTATACCTACAATATGTACAGCGGACCATGCGAGCATAATCTATATATACGAGTATATCCGCATGTATACAATTTATATTAGAGCAGAATTTCTTGCATATATAAACCGACGCTTGTGCGAGGTAAAGGTGCGCGATACTGCATAACCCTCGAGTGCAGGCAACGATATGAGCGAATGAAAGCAGCGCGATGAAAGAGGACGCGGGACAGAAACGAGTGCGCTTTCACGACGTATCCCGTCCACGCGGCTGTGAAGATAACAGCGTTCAATTTTTTACTTCTCATCAACGTTACTTATATTGCCCGGCGCAACTCGTTCGCCTTAATACGCTCTCGCTATAAAAACACGTAGGGTAAGTACATCCATATAACCCTGCTTCTCCCTAGACGCGCGTATTCGTTCCGATACTTTCTACGTTTTTTGCTCTTGCCAAAACCATGATGAAAAATATATGGAATCCATGAGGGAATAAGAAACACCTACGACTGCTTGGAAAATCACTTCGGATGGTCTTAAGTTTGTAGCGTTGGAATGCAACGATAATTTTTTTTTCACATTTTATTTGCCTTGTTTTTATTATTATAGAAGATCTTTTCCATAGATTTATATTGTAAGTTGCTAAATGGTGGATATTGGATCCACGTGATTTTTTATTTTCTTTTTTAGAGCTCTAGTTCGGAAGCCTCGTATTCATAGTAATAAAGTGGTCACACTTTTTCAATACGGGCACCCGACGAAATAATTTAACTAGAGTCGTTTGAAATCGTTGTATTTTCAGAAAATTAGCAGTGTAGTATTGTATTAATCCGATTTCAGTATTTTGTAAATTAATTACAACTTAATTCGATGTCATGACACAATCGCTCAAAATGGCATGTTTAAATTCAAATTTTTATTTTTATTGTCCTCTTTCCCTTCGTCATTTTGTACTTCAGATGTTTAATACCACATTAAGCTTCTGCGACATTAGAAACATTAAGCAAATATACATTAGTTTTTCTTCAAAATTCACGAGGAAACCTTTTTCCATTATTTATGTATTTCTAGCTTCGATTTACTTGTTACCAGCTCCTGAAAAACGCCCGTTCCCCCTGCGCTGCCAATACAGGACAACGATATTTTTATTTATTTTTTTCAGTTGCGTTCGATTCGATCCTTTTCCCAAAAGTTTGGTCTTGTTTATCGATTTCTTCACAAATGTTTACCCTCCCTCCCTTCTCTCCGTATGTTACACGCTCTCATTTCCCGCATCCCTCTGATTTTCTCTCAGACGCCATTAAAAATTATGCGCTTTATGCAGTAGGAATCGCCTTAAAAGATGAGCAAATTTAGGGATCAACATTGCGCTCGTAGAACATTGACGATTCCTTATTAACATTACGGGAACTTTAGACGGTCGTTTATAAAGTTCGGCATTCCCGCTATCGGTAAAGTTAAGTGATGGTATAGAAAGAATGCGAAGGAAGCGTCACATTAGGACATAATACGATAAATAAATAAAATAATAAAATTAATCGACTAAAAAAGAATAAGAAATCAAATAAGTTTTCAATATAACTTTTCTAGCGTCAGTGATGGTACAAATGAAATCACTCCTTTGAATGAAGAATGTCGAGGGGTAGTTTTGCAGTTTTATCCACACGCATTCCACCGATTTCCATAAAACAAAAACGCAAATTTTTCGAATGTAAACTAATGCATAACCAGTATGGGTACATTGAGAAAAGGAAAACAAAAAACAAGGGATGAATCAACCCTTCATTTTTATTTCTCTCACCCTACATTTAAAAGGGATGCATTAAATCGAATGGAACAAGTACCACTTTGAAGGGGTAAACATTTTAAGTTTACGTATTTTTGTATTTTTGCTGGATAGCGAGCTCAAGGGGGTAAACTACCCCGTACTTGAACTTCTTCGTCGCAGTTGTTTCTCCTGTATTTGACATGTGTCCACGGATTAAAAATATATCTCCATAGCCTAATGGTTTCTTATGTTTCAAAACTATCACGTTTGTCTCGAAGGGTATATCACCCCCTCCAGGGTCCTTTTCATTCGCGACTTGAAGCGTTTGCCCACGCCAAGGGATGAATTCACCGCGCGAAACCGTTTTTCCCCCGATCAAAAAAAATATGTCTGATAATTGTACATGCTTCACCGTATACATGGGTTTGAACATAATCAAAGACGGACTCCACAGCGATGGTCTTTGTCAGATTTAACGTACATTCTGGCGCTTTCCGTTAGAAGTTCGAAAACATTTCAATTTTAACATCGATAGCAATCGGAAGGAAGATATCGTTTTTTCCTCTTTGGATTATCGCCTCGAAGGTCTTGGTGATTTCATATATTTATATGGGATTACATAATTAATATTATAATACTCAAAATACTTATTACTGATGATACATATATCATAATGCAATACGTAACTATTTAATTATATTATATAATAAATAATCATGTAGATAAAAGGAAATTCTAAACACTCGCAAGAAATTGAGAAATTACGTAAAAATAGTCCCGCGAATAGGTGTGTGTAGTAACAGCCCGAAATTTCGACAACGTAGTCAAAAATTCATAACCTGAAGAACGTGACGATCTTTGGGGAAAGTGCAGGCGCCGCGTCGGTAGGCTTTCAAGTTCTTTCTGACACACCTGCAAGTCTGGTGAGACATAATTTGCTTGAGTTTTACGGTAATTGAAAAGGATACATGGATGTCATGTTTATTCTTCAATGGCAATTACGTTACTACAGAGACGCAGACATTTTCGAGGCTCCATATCAATGAGGCACCCCCGGTTCTTTGGGGACTTGGAACACGAGTAGAGGTACATCATTACAGGCTTACAAAAAACAATCAATTAAAATATTTGAAAAATGTATATATATCAACATTTTTAACTGATATTCAAAAACGAAACACTTCTTTGGATATTACTAAAACTTTCTCATTCGATAACCAGAAAATTTGAATAATTATATGTCAAAACAAAAATATCTTTTTTCCTTGTTATTAAAGACTATATTTTTTCATGGTTGTTGAAAATCTAGACAAACTTCTATTTTGTCTAGATCGTCATTTTGTCATTTTGTCGTCGATGGTGCGCTTTGTTCTTTTTGGAAGGGCGGATCACTTGGTTGGCGCCGTCGAGTATGATGTTCGGCCAGGGGTTCCAAACTTTTTTTATCACACCTCCTTTCTGCCAAAAACGAGATGGCCGCGACCCCTTGTCACATCTTTTTCAATTTTGAGGTAAATAAACGAACGAATGCAAACAAATTTTTATACCATGTATTTAAAAACTTCATAAATTTCTGGTGGACTACGTGAGGTGGAGGGGTCCAGACGCGCCATTAACTGACACATTCGCCAATAACGATAACGTCATATTTTTCGAACATAATGGACTGGTTCCGAAAATCGGGTACCACAGATATAAAAAAAATACGTGTCGCCTATGTTTACCCATTCTACTAGCATGCCAAATTTCATCGAAATCGGAGAGATCGACCTCGCAATATTTTCTTGTCCGTCGATAAACCAATCGATGAAAGGTTTTCGGAATTATTCTCAAAACCGGTCGGACGGAATCACTTGCAAATTCAGTGGATGTAATATTACTGGGGGAAAGACCAGTATCTCCCGAATATTTATATGTTCGAGAAAAAAGTCGGATCAATTTAGTAGGCGAAATTGTAGTCGAAAGAGGTTACAAAACGATCTTGCATTCGAGCTCATCGGGAAAAAAGAGAAATTGGCCCAAGCCATTGCGGGAACGCCCATCTTGACACTCTAAATGCTGCACTCCGTGGAAAAATGGCTGGATAAAATTACAACTATGCATGCAAGTAAGCCTTAATAATTGTGTCAAAACGTGTGTGCGTGCAACTCACTTCGCTCAGAGCGTACGTCATCCGCTGTCAGAGTGGCACGTGGCAAAACGCAGTGGCGTTGGGTCGAGAGACATCAACGTAGTACTACCACGAGAAAGGCACCGCATCGAAAGTCCTCTCCGTGCTGCCTTAATCACATGACTACGGTAGCATGATTGTACATTTTTATTTCTACAGGTACTGCACTGTAAAAACAAACGCGTTCTTTCAAGACGCTTCACGTGTGTAATCCTGTCGCCGTTTTCAACACGGCAACTCATGTGTTGATGTCGTAACGACACATTTTACGCGTGTTCTGTCAATACGCTTCAAGCGTGTTTTAGCAAGTTCAAAGCGTGTTGTTTCGATACACTTTAGGCGTGTAAACGCTTGTCGCCAATTTCAACATGTTTAAAATGTGTTCATGGCTAAATCAACACACTTTTTGATGTGTACTTGTGGACGCTTGGGAATAACGTACAAGACGTCACGTAGGCATACGTTTAAAAATAAATTAAAAAAAGGTTTCTCCGTTACTGGTGTTTTATTCCGATGGTTTACTACCATACTCGATGAGTTCCAGACGTCCTAAAATCAATTCCTGCGAATAAATTTTATTGTCCATACCCGGTTTCGAACCTACCTAACCTAGTTACTTCTATACCTAATATACGTACGCTAACCATTGTGCTATCGGCTATACTTGCGGTTTTTCATCAAGAAACGGAATACATGGTACATTGAACGAGAAGAGTAATGAAGACATTTCACATTTTATGTATATATATATGTGCGTGTGTGTCTACACCCGACGCGCATAAAATGTGAACAGAAATTTCCTTCACTACGGACAGGAAATTTTCTTTGCACTGGACAGAAAAATTCGTCCGCAAAGAATAAAGAATTTTCTTTGACCCGAACGAGAAATTTCTCTCACTTTGAACAGACAATTTTCTTTGCCCTCGACAGAAAAATTTGTGCGCACAGAAAACAAAAATTCCTTTGCCCCGTACAAGCACTTTTCTTCACTCCGAACAGAAAACTTTCTTAGCTCTGGACAGAAAACTTGGTCCGCACAAAATGAAGAATTTGCTTTGCCCCGAACAAGAAATTTCTCTCACTCCATGCAGGTAATTTTCTTCGCACTGGACAGAAAAATTGGTCCGCACAGAAGAAAGAATTTTCTGTGCCTCGAAAAAGAAATTTCTCCCACTCCAACTGACAATTTTCTTTATCCCGAACAAGAAATTTCTCTCACTCCGAACAGACAATTTTCTTTGCCCTTGACAGAAAAATTTGTCTGCACAGAAAACAAAAATTTTGTTTGCCCCGTACAAGCAATTTCCTCCCCTCCGGACAGAAAACTTTCTTTGCACTAGATAGAGAAATTGGCCCGCACAGAATAAAAAATTTCGATTGCCCCAAACAAGGAGTTTCTTTCTCTCCGGACAGACAATTTTCTTTGCCCTAGACAAAAAAATTGGGACGCACAAAATAAAGAGTTTTCTTTGCCCCGAACAAGAAATATACTGCACGCTGGCCAAAAAAGTTGGTCCGCAAAGAATTTAAAAGTTCATTTGCTCAGAACAAGGAATTTCTTTTACTCTGGACAGACAATTTTCTTTGCCCTGGACAGAAAAATTGGTCTGCACAAAATAAAGAATTTCCTTCGCCCCGAACAAGAAATTTACTCCTCTGGACAGAAAAGTTGGTCCGCAAAGAATTAAAAAGTTCATTTGCCCGGAACAATGAATTTCCTCCACTCCGCACAGAAAATTTGCTTCCCACTGAACAGAAAACTTGGTACGCATAGAATTAAATATGCCCCTAAGAAGCACCTTTCTTCACTCTGGACAGAAACTTTTCTTAACAGCGAACAAAATATTGATCCGCACAAAAAAAAAAAATTTCTTCGCAGCGACACTCTACCAAAAAATTATTTTATATCTACGTCAATAAACTGAATGTTGCACCTCAGCTATGGTTTCACCGAGCACATTATTTCTCCATTCATGTAGGTGTGCACGACGAGCAAAAACGTATGTGTTTCGCTTTTAAAATAATACAATTCGCAATTGAAAAACTCTTTCGCAAGTCCGTGCATAACGTAGCGAGGTTATAAAGCCGCCATATTGTCATATCAACTCACTGAACGCATGTTGTTTGTGGTACACGCGTGCAAGTGAGTTGTTTCACGACGCATTGTGTCGTTCGAGTTGCGTGTACCTACACTAAGTGTGTTGTTTGAAAGAACATGGCTTCATTCGGCACGCTTCATATGTGTTACATTAAGCGTGTTCTACAGCAACATATTTAAAACGTGTTGTTACCAAGAATGGTATAGAGAGTATTATTTCAACACGGTAAAATGAGTAAACCACGTTGTTTCAACGCGTTAACGAGGTCCTACACACGTTGTAGGCGTGTTGTGTGTAGCTTCAACACACCGACAACACGCTTATTTTTTACAGTGTGGACATACGCATGATCCCGCATCCATTTCTAACACTTCATCCAACAATAAAAATCTGAGCTCTAGCTATCCGATGGGTCTTACTATTTACAGAGTTTCCACTATGCGGACAAACTTTTCAAAATATCGGTGAGTCTGATTTCATTCGAGACTTCGATATTTCAACGAGTAATTTCAAGAGCTTTCAAGGATTCGAGTACAGTTTCGAAAATAAGGGGATAAAATTCCACAATGACTTTTCTTTGCGAAAATACTTCGGGATAACCGTTGTAAATCGGAAATTAATGGACCTTTGTCTATCATACAGTACAGATAACATTTCTTCTTAAGATAAGAGAATTTAACGTAAACTCCGTCCTTCATTGGCCTAGAGATGTCCCCTCGTCGACTTTACGGCGCGAATCTGTTGCGCTCTCTCTCTCTCTCTCTCTCTCTCTCTCTCTCTCTCTCTCTCTCCCTCTCTTTGCTTTCTCCGCCTTGCATTGACTTGACCTGTACAATCCCATACTGTACCACAACGAGTTCTTTTATTAACGATTTCCCCCTTCCTACTCTGTGCGTGTGTCGTCACAAATGCTTTTCATTCTCGCTCAACTCGATGCTCACACAGTATATGAAACCTGTACATAACCTGATTGAGAGGACTACGACAAATTTCGTTACTCGAACTCTTTTATCGATTTTTTGCCATTTTGCTATGCACACATAGAAAACAAAGCAATACGTCAAAATGACCACAACGACATCTAGCCGCATATATGTATGTGACGCGACCGTCGAGCGAACGAGACGTAATAATCGTTAAATTGCATGTAACAGTATTTTCGTCTGCGCTGTTTACTTTTTGAATTCAGTTATTGTGTATTAAATGTCAGTACTTCACCTTGAATCATTTATGATCCTATAAAATATTCATTCTAGTTTATGAGTTAGGTTATATATCGATATTGCTTTGACTGGTATTGTTGCTATAAGTATAAACATAGGAATTAGGCTGTCGGGTAGCACCGGGCATAATTTCGTCGGGTATCCCCGGACATTTTTTTAATGGAGGAATTTGTTTTTTATCAAGACATTTTCAACGAATCAGATTTTTTGCCGGCCATGATGACGAATATTGAACAGGAACCAGTCATGACTGCAAATATTGCTAATCGGTCAACCACCGACGTAACATTGCAGTCATCAACTAAACACAACCAGCAGCTTTCTAGGAGTCACATATCCCACCCATCAACCAGTCGCAATGCGCAGCCAACGATGCCGATAACAACGCCAGAAACTACACGATCAATTACACCTAGTCCAAATGAATTGCTCAAACAGTTGCGCTCTCTTCCAGATGCATCTACGAAACGGCTTGTGACCTGCTCACGAAAAACACCCAAAAGTGATATTTTAACATTTGCGCCTTTCAACAACCAGATAGCAGAGAAAAATAAGACTACAAACAATAAATGCAAGGCTGCAACTAATAAAAAAAATTAAGACAAAGCCGAACATTCAAAGTTTCCCTCAGGAACGAGGAAAGAGATGAAGGGACGGAGTGCATAATTTACGGAGAAACCTTTGAAAAAGACTGGATCCAGTGTCATAAATGTAAAGACGGGGCTCATGAAGCATGTGTGGACATCGACCCTTCGCAGGCGTAATTCTACAGCGACGTGGGTAAAGCCAAAGGACGCTTTGTACACCGTTGATATGTATGTCCGGGGCTACGCGACAAAAAATTAGTTGTCAAAAATTAAAGACTGTCTTTGAGGCTTGATTTAAGCTAAGATAATTAAACTATCTGATTGTTACTTAGTTATAATTATGAGAAATGTGTTGCGTTTCTTTTTTAGTTAAAAAATAAACATATAATTCTATTGATTTCTAAAATTTCATGAGTTCTATTTACGTGACCGTGGCTACCCGACCTTCCCCTACATCTATTTGTAAAAAATAAGCATTTTTTAACCTTTGGTGATTACATTAAATGTTTTTATCACTTTGTATAATTATTTTCTATAACTTTTTCTCGCTCAATTAACGCGAGACGAATTGGCAACGTCGTCAATCGTGTTAAATGATAATGTCCAGGTTGGCAGAAGTGTCGCGAAATTAGAGACATACGTGCCCCGTTCGTAACCTCAATATCGGCCCAAGGAGCTGTCAACAATGAATATCGGTCCGAGTAAAAAAAAATCCCTGGAAAGAAAAAGTGTGTACTGAAGCTGCCTATATAATCTGGAAGAAATAAAAAACTTTAATAATTTTCCCATATTCCAAGTACCAAAGGTTCGTCCGATAATTAGTCAAACCATGCCTTTTTTCAGCTCCATGCTACTATTTTCTTAGCAGATATTAATAACGTACTGAAAAATGACCGGGAGTTTTCCATAAGCGTAATGTAATAAGGCCACAAAATACGTCGAGTTTCCGAATTTGTTCTAAAAAACGGTAAAGCGGATCGTATCCAAACTGTACAGGATGATCAGCAAAGGGATTATAAACTTCCAGAAAAAATTGCAGCTCGGTGGTAGCATTTTGCCCTATCCCCATAACAACCTTAACTTTTTAAGGACGGGGAAATTTCCATTAAAATCGACTTTTCTTTACATGAAAGATATCAATGAAATCGATGAATTTCTCAATTGGAGTCCCAAACCTAACTGCTGGTCGATATATCGACCAGCCCCGTCCGCAACGAAAAGTTCAATTCTAAAAATTTATTGAAAAAAGTTTAAAAGCGTATTCCTATGTAATTTGATGCGCTGAATACGGGAAAAATGATGAAAAGAATCTGGTGGCATCCTAAAATTGAATTTGACATTGAAAATCGCTATTTCAAGGTCAAATTTTTTTCTCTGCTAGTTTGGCATCAAAATTTGTGTACTAACATTCTGGATGCACTGAGTACAACAAAATAGGCATATATGTTGTAAATGTCATCCTGAAGAATATTTCAAGGACGCCAGTTATTATAGAACAAGATTCGTCAGTGAACATACTCACCGCCCAAAGTATGTCACAAGAAGACTGCAGAAAAATCGTGCATTATTCTCAGAAATACTTCAACTTTCGCTCTTAGCGTGACCCAGCATCAACACCGTGGATGTGGCGAGAATGTGATCCCTTTGGGGTGCTTGATTTTCGTGAGTCCCCTTGCCTAATATTATGTGCCTCCTGGCTGGTCGATATATCGACCACTCCCGTCCTTAAAGAGTTAAACGACATTCTCCGTACATATGTCGCGCGAAGTCATCGCGTGTCACAACGGGAATATCCTTGATCTCGTGAGCACCTCGACATTTGCCTGTAACAGGTGAGCGGAAGGCGAGAGGGTCATGTAGGATCATTCGTATTCCTTGAATCGTGGCGGGATTCCCGATTGAGGTGCTCCCCTTTGTTCACGAAGGCTCATTTACCTGTACCTACTATGCTCCTACCTACCATATACCGGGCGAGGCAACAACTTTTAGCAGTAGAAGCTTGTGTGGGAAAAACTTTTCCCACACAAATTGTATAGTTCTAAGGGGGCATCGAGTGGTGGCTAGGAGG